>VZTT01042079.1:50198-61924 GCA_013400855.1 Buphagus erythrorhynchus | reverse complement strand
CCGCGCTGGCAGCGGGGCCGGGGTGGACATGAGGACCGAGATCTCCACGGCGGCCGCGTTCGTGACCCGCCTCCTGCGGGCCGCCGGCGGGGTCGGCGAGGAGCAGCTGCGGTGCTTCCGCGAGTGCCTGCAGGAGGCGATGAGCGGTGAGTGCCGGGGGGGGTATCCATCCCTTCGCTCCATCCCCTGCATCCCTCCCGCATCCCGCGGGGTCCGGCGGAGCGCAGCCCCGCGCAGAAGCTCCTCTTTGTTCCCCTCCGCAGAGCACTACAAGCACCACTGGTTCCCCCTGGTGCCCTCCAAGGGCTCCGGCTACCGCTGCATCAGGATCAACCATAAGATGGACCCCTTGATAGGAAAGGCGGCGGGGATGATCGGACTGAGCCACGAGAGGCTCTTCCAGCTCTTACCAAGCGAATTAACGCTGTGGGTCGACCCCTTCGAAGTGTCCTATCGCATAGGTGAGGATGGGTCTATCTGTGTGCTGTACGAAAGCCCCCAGCCTGGGGGAAAGGCGGCCAAACAGCTGGAGAGCAGGACCAGCTGCAAGGAGGAGTGGAGAATTGGCAGATCCAGCCCTTCCAAGAGTTACAACATCATGACGGTTTCTAGTTAAAAACAACTCTTCCCTGTACGATGTTGTGTGTATCCCAACCTCATGGCAAAGTTAGATGTAACTGAGCTCTTTTGTTTTTAGTTATTTTCTTCACCCTTTAGTCATTAAAGTCGTGGTAGTACTGCCAAATTTTTCGTGGTCAAGGGCTAAATGTATAAAGCAGTTCTTTACACTGCATGTTCCTTTCTGGGTTGTGTCCTGTAAATGCACTGTACAGTCGGTGGATTGTTTTACACATTTATATTTTTGAGAAAATTTTGCCTATTTGTAATAAAAAGCAATATTGTAGCACTCTTTATGATGGGTTTTAGTCAAAATTAGTACTTGCTAAAAAAAAAAAATCTGCAATTTGCAGAGCAATAACACAAAAGGGGGAGGGGATGGGAAACATCTGACAAACTGATCATAAATATTTCCAGTGATTTGTCTGCACAGACTTCTCTCAGGGTCATTCAAGTTTGACTGTGAGGCACAAATCACAGAAACAGCTCTTTATTTTTCCTTTTTCAAAGCATGCATTTATTTGAGGACTAGGTTCCATCAAACCCAAATATTTTGGCAAAAAGAAGTGGGGAATTAGTTGTCTTGTTATTTCTAGTTATGGGAGTAGAAAAATAAATACTTGCTTAAAATGCTTCTGACTTGGTTTTTTTTGTTTGTTTGTTTGTTTTGTCCCCCCCAGGCTTTTAACATTGCTCCCAAAGCTTATTCTATCCATTTGTAATAATTGCAGAAAGCTTTGTAGTTAAAGAGGTGTAGCAGTGAAGATCAATCTTTATTTCAGATCACAACAAAACAGTTTTGGGAAAGCTTGCTGGCTGCCTGTCTTCAGCTGAATAATCTGTGTAGAGCTAGGTGGGTTTTTTGGTACTGAATGGAAGCAAAGGTACTCTTCTAACATTTGATCTATTGCAAAAAAATTAGTTTATAAGGAAATGGTGTTTTGGTTTCAAACTGCAACTTTACACCATGTAGGAAGCTCAAGTGAAAATGATCATCAATACTGCAACTATCTTGGCTTTTCTGGAAGGTAAATCCTTCTGTTTCTGGCTTTGAGTTCCTTATTTTTGTCAGGGTCTCCAATACCAGTTGGGTACAAGTTTTAGTGAAGGTATCAAATACAGCAGATTTGATGTAATAACAAAACTTTGTGTTGCTGGTTTATGTGGATACTCTCAGCGTTAATATCTCAGTAAAGGATTTAATTTGCAGATACTGTGATTCCTATTCTAAGAAGCACTGGTTTCTAGTTCAGCCGTAGAAGGCTGCCTGGCATTGCTGATTTCTGGTGTTAGAGCACGGTTGAACACTTGATGAAAGGGAGCTTTGTCTGGTGTGAGCATGTCAGCAAAAAAACCCTCCTTGTGCTATGTCAATAACATGGTAGAACATACAGTGAGGGAAGGGGCAAGTCTGGGCAAGCTGCAAAGGGCAGAACTCCAGCTCACAAAGAGGTTTTTTCTTTGTTTGCCTTGAAAAAGCTGTGGCTTGCTTCTTGCTCTTTGCTTATTTTCTTGGAGGCAGGCTTTTCTAGTGATATTTGTTTAATCTGGAGGAAATGCATAGTGCAATTTTCTTAGTAATTAAAACTCTGTAAAAATTGATTGTGTGTTTCTAGTCTATCACTCCAATAAATTTCTGGGTTAGTTTAACAAATGGGTGTTAAAGGTCTGGGGGCAAATTGCCTTTTTATTAGATAAGATTGGAAATCGGTTCTCATGACATTGTTTTATCCTCTTGAGGAGGCAGTAATACTTTCCTTTTCCTCTCTGATGAATATTCAGTGTGGGTAATCCTATTTCCTTGGGACCTCTAAGGGATGTATTTGACACATTTGTCAGTAATTGAACAGAATAATTTTGAATCTGCTCAGGGTGAGGTGCCTTCTTTGATTAAACTTCATTTGAAAGGTAATTTGCCTTGCTGCACATTATATTAACAGCCCACTGGAAAAGATAGGTATGAAGTCTTCAGCTTAACAGGAGGCTTTCCATAGTAGGAAACACTTGAAGTGGAATTGAAGATGACTTGGGTGACAGGATATGATTTCCAGCTGCTGGGTATGGTTTGAGGTGAAGGAGGGTGCAGCAGGTTCTTCAGATGTTCTGTTCTTGCCTGGTGTCTGTCCATGTAAGAGCAGAGAAGAGCCTAGGTTAATCCAGCCATGATGGATTCTGCTGCTTTTGTTAATCCTCTCCTAAGCCATGGGATGTTTCAGATGTTATATAATACCACATCTCCAGTATCCTATGCTCTCTGTAGGTTTGATGTCTATCATTGAATGGGCAATTTAATGCAAGTTATGTTTCTTATATTTAAGCTACTGGCATAGAGCTGAAGTCACTCTGCAGACAAACAGGTGGAGGTCACCAGGGGAGTTGAACAAAACCCACTGAAACAAAGAAAACACTTGAGCTGCAAGTAAATACACTGTGATATCTGTGCCATCTAGAACTGCATTCCATTGCTTTAAAAAATGTCAAAGATGCACTGACAGCACAAAAGCTCTTCTGAGGGAATAGAGTGCTTGGTAGTAAGCCAGGGAGGCAGTTATTTGGAGGAGGTAAAGAAAATCAACTTCGTGTTTTCCCATAAAGGTGATAAGTTTTGTGTTCTGCTGTTGCAACGAACAACGCAAAATCTTAACATCTTTAAAATGACGTGCTTGTCACACAAGACTGACCATATCTCATCAGTCATGACTTAGAACAGACTGGTTTGGGTTCTGCAGGAAAGATTATTGCATGCTGGCCTCCTTGAAGGAGTAAAAATCCATGGAGAAGAGTCAGTACATGCTTGTTTGGGTGAGGATGGGTTAACTGTTGGATAACTGAAGCTGAAATAGAGGAGAAAAAACATGCATTTGCCTGTTTCTCCAAAATATTTTCTTGCTGCCAAATTAGTTACATAACATTTGTCTGAGTGGTAAAATCCACCTGAGACAGAAGGTCCTCCTAGTTTATTACAGCTTGACCACTTTTGTACTGCAACTATTGTGTATCACCCTCCTGACTTTTTAGTTGGACCTAAGAGCACAGAAATGAATGGTTTTGCTATGAGAACTTAGAGATAAGGGGATTGTTGGTACTTGTTTCAGATTCTATTACCTTTAGTGCTAGGTAAATTAAAATACAAAATTTGGGATGTTTGGTTTCTAACCATTGGTGTACTTATTTCCTCGTCCTCAAGATGAAAGGCTTTTCAGTGTGTAGCACTTTATACTGCCATCAAATTAAACCTGTTTTTCATATTTAAAGGATTAAAAAGATTAAGCTTTTAAAGTTTGAGCATAAATAATTTTCTTTTAACTGGGATTTGCATACATGCTTTTTGCCAATACTTGGTCTGTTTTTAATATGTGCCTGAGAATGTGTTCCCAGGGAATGAGTGCAGTGAACCAACTGATCAGGATCGCTCTGTTCCCACCACGATTTGCAGTTCACCAGCACTGACAGTTCTGTGAGCTTCACTTAACTGAGAACAATGCAGAAGTCCTGACAGAATTGCTACAACCATGAGGTCTTTCACTGAACTCATTTTTAATTCCTGTAACCTGTTCTTCACCATTATTTTGTCTAGAATGCCATGTGTTTTAGGTGAAGTGCCTAGTAAAAAATCAAAATAATGAGTTTGTAATTGCTCACACAAAGGACAAATCCTAGGTTTGTTTAGTAGCTTTCTGTACAGCTGGGTTGATTTGCATTAATGATATTGTTCTCCTTTGAATGATACTCTTATTATGAAGTGAATTAATACCTGATAAATTAACCTCCCTTTTACATTTAATCCACGATTAAAAGTCTTGTAAGTCTCCTGCAATTATTAGTGTTTAATTTTTTTACATTGGGACACTTACTCGAAAGAAATTTTCTATTTGTTCCCACATGCACTGGAAATAGACATTGGGGTCCCACTGTTCTCTTGGTCATTTTCTAGACTTTGTGGTTATGTTTTTCCTTATGAAATCCTAAAATTTATTATTTTTATATTAGCTGATCTAGTCATAAGTATATTTCCATTATTTCATCATCCTCATGCAGTATGTATTTACCCACATTACCAAATACAGGTGGACAATGTTTACTGATCACTTCCAGCTTTTTGCTGATCCCTTTAGTAATTTTACTACCTTCCTCTTTTCAGATCTAGAATTCATTGAAGTGCTGATGTATCTTAAAAGATCTTTACCTTTGTATAACTGGTTTTCTTAGCTATTGCAACCATGGATTTTCCTCTCATTTTTTTAGCTTCCTTCATAATTTTTTAAAACATCACAATAATCTGCATATGTCGGCTTTTTTCCTGTTTCACCTTGGTTTTCTTTAATTATGACTCAGAATTTGGATCTAATCTTGATTTCTGCCTCACGTTGTCTCAGTGTAGCAGCACTCAGCCATCACTTTGGCTGTGTGTGATTCTCCAGGCAGATCCACGTTGCCATGGCAGAGTGGGAAAATTTGTATTCTTGGGTAATAGAGGTGTGCTGATTCCTGAATAATAAGGTTGATAATTTTTATAAATTATTTTTCTCATGGTTCCAGAGTCACTCTTAGCAATATATATGCTATAGGAGTGATAGACTTATTTATTTTCATGGTTTTCTTGCTGGGGAGTGAATTTATATTAATAACAAGTAATAACAAGTGATATTTTGCTTTTTATTAGAAGGCTATGTACAATTTTCATTGAGAAGTAAAATGCTCATTTTAGCTTGTAATTTGGGTAACTTTGGTGGGCAGTGTACTTTGAGATGGAATTGCATGGAAGGATCTTTCATCTGTCTGGGAGATTCAGTTGTCCCTTGTTTGCAATCAGCAGGACTATCAAAATCTAGGAAGTGCCAGGAGGGAATGTGAGGGCAAATTAAATTGTGATTTGTGACCACCTTGGTCACAAATTATCATTGCTTTAAACTACTGGGCTCTGGATTATTGATGGTGATATTTGCATAGCCTTGTTAGCTGTTATGTAATATCAGTTATTTTTCACAGTGGTTCTTAAAAATCCAAAGAAATAAAAGCTAGAAAAGACTATAAATGTCTGTTCAGCTAAACTAAACAGCAAATCAGCCTTAAGCCACTGAAAGACAAAGCTGCAAATATCTCTCTTGATAAAAGAGCTTCAAAACAGAGTAGGGAGAAGAAATATTAAATCACCAAAATGTTTGATAATGTGTCAAGCAAACCTCTAGTGCTAAATAAATACCTATATTAGAGAAATAAGTTTGTAATCCTGGAGATATGGCAAGTATGAAAGTTCATCTCTGAAACAAAATACATTTTTAGAAGAAAAATATATATGTAAAAGTAAATTCAGTCTTTGTAGATGCTATGATGCAGCACATTTCAATATGAACTTTTCAGAGGATAAATTCTTATCAACTTTTATTTGTAGTTGAATAATAGTGAGCAGAGTGAACTTGATACCGTTTTTACTGTAGAACTGTTGTGCCTGCAGGAGGATTTTTGAGATAGGGCAAGAGCCCAGCCATGCAAACTAGGCTTAAATTGATCATTTCAATGATCAGTTAGTGACTTTGGCCTCAAATGACTGATACTACTTGTGTAACTCTCAGAATTTTCTGCTACATGAATGGAAAAGTGAACAAACCCACAAGAAACTGAGGAAAAAAAGGTAGGTCCTACCAGAAAATACTTCATGGTCTGTCTGGGCCCTGGTTGCTGCAGCACTTCTGGGTAGTCAGAAGAGAATGCTGCATAGAAGCAAGATTGTTGTATCCTCAAACTACTAAACTTATTTAATTTTACACTAAGTGCCACCGTGGAACTTGCTTTTCTCCACTGGGACTCTGAGGAGGGAAAGGAACTTGCCTGTTATTTATAAATATTTGCAAATACTTAGAAGTTACGTTAATACAAGACCTAAACTTTATTTTGCATGCTGCACATAGGTGATTAAAATACTAATGAGAATCCTTAGTGTTCTGCATTTTTCTATGAAATTCTACTTTAATAACTGTACGGATATGAATATGCAGTTGACATTTTGTACTAGTCCCCTACATATTATTTATACAGCATCATTAGCATCAAAACAACCTTCTCTGAATGTTTCTGTTGCAAATGGGTAACCTGAGGGTTAAATTTGCATAAAGACACGTGTAGAAGTGGTGAAAAAGAACATAAACTACTACAGTTCTTTGGCTTTTATATGTTCTTGGAATAGTTTACTACAAAAGATGACCCCTTAGACTTACCTTATCTCACTCTGTGAATTCGAATTATCAAGAATAAATGGGAACAGAATTCTAATGTGTATGATGAGATAATGTTTTATGTAGGGCTCAAAATAATGCATTACTCATACAAATCCTGTCTTCTAGGGAGTGTGTTGGGTTTTTTTGTATATACCAGAGGTCACATCTCTCCTGACAGCATGTGAAGGGATGATGCAAGAGTTTTGGAAATGAATTTTTCCTGTGGATAAGAAAAAGATGCACAAATGTGTTGGGAGACGGTTCTTTTCTTCTTTTTGCCTCACAGTGTGATAGGCTGATACTGAAATCATTGGATATTTTAATGTGGCTTGTGAGCTAATTTTTGAAGTGCTTGACATGTGCATGCTAAGTCATCAATTAAGAGTAATTAAATATGCACTTGAATTTAGTGGAAGTACTGAACCTTTGATATGGAATTAGGTATTTTGATGGATGGAGGTTTTGCTGAACAAAATTAATTTATGCAACACTTGATTTTGTCATTAGTCTTTTCATTGATGTTTAGCTAATGTCTCTGACAGGCCTTTTTCAATGACTTAATGCTATACATTTTAAATTGTTGCTTCTGTAGGAGTCAGTGGAATTCCTCCTGTGTTTAGCATTCAAAGTCTTTTGGCTCAGGCTGGATGAACACTTGAGGCACTTGCACTGTTTAATTGAGCTCTGTGTTAGATTCATGGAGCTGCTTCCAGCTGCTGAAGGATCAAATGAAGATTTAATTGTAGCTGAAACCTGAGCTCTTCTGTGAGTCACCTCAGCAGAAAGGAAAATAATTTGTGTTGTGTCACAACTGTATGTGTGCACCATATGGCTTGATGGTGTAGTCAGGGAAGCTGTGTGTGTACTTCTAAATACTTCTAAAATATTTCCTTTTCTTTCCACAAACCTTTAATATTGATTCTTTTTCTAAATGTATTCTAAAACACTGGACATTGAACATCCCCAAAGGGCTTCATTTTACCTGTGGTCCAGAGGGGGCTGTCTCAGTTTGTGACCAGAAATCAGCAGAAAAGCACACACCAGTGCTTGTTGTCCTTTCCCCTTCCCTGCTTCCCTTTCAGAATCTGTCTTTCACATAATCTTTTCTCATTAAATTTGTTAATCGTTTGCATCAACATGAAATGAAGTTAATGTTTGTTTATTGGCAGACACCACATCTTGACAATGAATTGGGACAGTAACCAGCACTGGATAAAGAGGGAAGGTGAATCCAGTGCTTCCATGAGGCGTTTCTTTCCATCCCTATTACAGCTCCTGTTTTTGTACCAGACTGGCCAGTGTAACACGATATTGCAATGAGCCTTCTGTAGTCTGTTCTAACTGGCAGCAGTATTTTAAATGGCCTGGAAGCTCCTTTTACTAAGAGAATTATCTGCCCTACTCTCACTTCACAGGGAACTGTGGTTGGGAAAACTGAGATCTGGTATCACCTTTGTTAACTATGTAGGGGCAAACAATTATGCTTTTGGAAAAAAATTTACCTGTAACATATTCAGCATATCAGACAGGATCTTAAATACTACTTACATTTTTTTTTTCATATACCTTTTGCTAATCAGTTTTAGAATACTTGGAATTTCACAGCAGTTTTTTTCCTTTGGTGGTTATTTCAATATTTCTGAAGATTGGATTTTTTTGGGGTGATAGTGCTGGCTTATTGTTCTTTCTGTAACCTATCTCCTGGTGTGGGTAACTGCTTGTAAACTAAATATTTAACATGTTGCTGTGATGAATTACTTCCACTGCTTCAGGCACATAATTAAACAAATTAAAGCTGGAGTTCCATTTTCAGCACCTCAGCTTTATGCTTATTTACAGCTAGTTTTATTCTTGTTTAAAACTGCCAATGAAATAGCAGCCCTAAAACATATTCTTAAACACCAGTAAGTATTCTTAATTTATGCTTATTTATATGTTTTTATATATATTTATACATTTAGACATGTTGTCCCCTGTTTCATGCCTAATTTGCAATTTTTAACCCTTTTCCCCCCTGAGTATACACTGATGTCTTTAATTGGCATTTGTTTCTTTTTGTTTGAAAATCACTAAATGTTGTTTATCCTTCCTTCTTTCCCCCTAAATTTGTAAGCACTGTTTTCACAATGGAATTCATGTGGATGCAGCCAGACTGTTCTCTAGTTTTTACCAATATTCTTCTTTCCTACGTGTGCCACATCAGTGCTGGCTCTCACCTTTCCACCAACGTTTTTCAGTAGCTGTTGAGTGTTTTCCCTGTTTCAGAGGACTGGGACACCCAAGAGACACTGTGAAAGGCAGGTTACCATTTACAGGCTATAGTCCTGTGTTCTGACAAACATTTCACTGGGCTGCAGAAAAACAGAGGAACTGAAAACCTTGTATGCAAAATCTAAAAGTAGTTACCCTCTTTATAAAAAGACACGGCTGAGCTTTTTAATGAGTAAATATCATGGGGAAATTTTTTTTCTACCCTCATGGTTTATTTATGGTCCTGCTATTTGCACCTTTTGTTTATACTTTTTGGAAAAGAGACTGTTTTTTATTATTTTTATGTCCACTTTGTGCCTTTGTGGCCATCTCCATATAAAACTAAATAAAGCAGTACATCAGTGTTCTCTCATGTATTATATAAAATCCCCATTCATATAAAAGGGTTCCTGTGCATTTGTTTTATTGAAATAACTCATCAGTAACACTTCCTTTACTTTAGGCATCTTGTTTGGAATGATTGCTTTAGGAAATTGGTGGCAGAGAAGTGGTTACTTTTGCTAAAGGTAAATATTTGTTAGAACCAAATATTCTAGTTTGTTTCTGCAAGAGTTAAAAACTAAAATATATGTGAAATCAAATGGGTATTTTAAGTTGGCAGTAATGTGAAGGAATGGGCCTGAAACTTTGACAGCAGGAAAAGACAATTCACTTTATATCATGCACCATGGTTCAAAAGGACAGTATGATGCTTGTGAAAGTTTGCTGCCATTTCACTTTATTCCTAACATGTACGTGAGTGTGCCTATTTTGGAGATCTTGTGAATATCATCAAGGTCTTGTAAGGCTTATCTATGTACAGAGATAACCAAAAACCTCTGAGCTACAACTGTCCTGATTGAGCATGGTACAGCAAGAATGCTCCAGCAGGAAGGAAATGATAGCTCATAAAGTGCAGCATCTCTGGTTATGAAATAAAGCCTCACTTCCCAAATCTACTGCTAGTTAAAGGAAATTCCTGATAGATCAAACTCTTTATGTGTAGGTTTTTTCCAGTGAGGTCTTTGCTCTGTCCCAGTGTTGCAATGATCTCTTATTTCAGTAAAGAGATAATTCACAGGCAGGATTATTTGGAATTCCACCAAAACATCCTGCAAAATATCCCCTCTGGGAAGAGCCCAGAGTGGTGAAATGATGCCTGTAGGCACATGAGGGGAGTGGGGGCATGAGATGGACATGGTGGGAAATAAAAGGGAAATTCAGGCTTTTCTCAAAATTCAGAAGGGCCCTTGGGAAATGTTCACAGAGTGGAAGAAAATGCATTTGGGGGAAGGCTAAAAGCTTAGAGAATAAAATCTGTATGTTTGTCCCTTACTCTGAGTGATCACAGAGTGATGCTTGCACAAGGATCTTCTAATAAGTATTTTTTCCACCTCTCAGAGGTACAGAGTTATCCAGGAAGGTTAATATATGTATAACTGTACAGAGAACAGGTAAGTTCTGGTTAGGCTGCTCCTTTTTTGAGTAATTTTTGTGAGTAATTTCTGGTGAGCCAGATTTTGGCAGATAGCATGGGTTATTCTGAAATGCCATTTTCTCCCTTTGAGTCTATGTGAATCTAATCTCCTCTAAAGCCTCTTTATGCAATTTTCGTTTAGTGCTGTGTCCTTGATAAAGAATAGTTACAGTATGATTTTCACATCATGATAAATTATGTTCTAGGACTAAACTCTGAAATGCAATTTGCTTAAAAAATAACAGTTCAGGCTTAGGGCTTTTGATATTCTGCACCTTTCTTGCATTATTTGCTTCTGTCTTCCTTTCTTCTGCTCTTTGCATCTTTACAACTGCCATCTGTAATCCTCACTCCTATTTTAAGTTTTTCCTTTTATTATTTTCCATTTACTTTGAACCTCTTCTGGTGCACTGAGACTAAAAAGACAGCAAAAAAATACATCCATCCAACAGGGTGACCTGTTATCCCATACTGTTTCCCACTAATTTCTTCATTATTGTTTCAATGCTAAAGCTTTTAATTAAAATTTTAATAAGACAAATCAGCATAGCTTTCAATAATTTTATTTAGAATTTTTTTTTGTTTTATAATTAACTTTTTTAAACAAACAAGAAAAAACTCAACAGCAAAAATGTCCAACAAACATTTATGTTTGAAACAAACAGTGCCATGGAACAGCTTGTTTAGGAACACTGTGAAACTTCAGGAACTTAAATAATGGGAAGCTTTTGAGCAATCTCTTTAGATGTGTCAGTCTGTATTAACAACCAGGAGCGAAAAAGGAGATTCAGAGGCTGATACTTTCACTGAATTACCTGGGATCCCCAATCGTATGAGGATTGTGTGCAAATGGCTTTGCTACTGAAAAACAAACAAACTCAAATTTCAATCCTATAGATTTTATTCTATGAGATCCAGGAGATGTACATGGAGAGGAAAAAAATAATGCACCTGATAATGTCTCCTTAAACCAGCAGATGAGGCTGTTTCCTATTTTATCTATTTTGCAACACTGTAAACCCCTGGAAACCCATAACTGCAATTAAATGCCTGTCTCCAGGTATGATTTGGTAAATGTAAATGCCTCGTCCTGCTTTTTTTTTTTTTTTTTTTTTTTTTTTTTTTTTTTTTTTTTTTTTTTTCCCCCCTCAAACTCAGCATCCTAC
>VZTT01042079.1:0-50181 GCA_013400855.1 Buphagus erythrorhynchus | reverse complement strand
TTTTTTTCCCCCAGTAACACAGTGTCACAGATTCTTAGACTGGTTCAGAAACAGCTATCAAGTAGATCATCAAGGTATATATTTTTGAGCTATAAATTCATGCCAGATGGATTTGTACATTCCAAGGTGCCAAGCTTTGGGTGAGAAAGGGCTTCACTGCTTTTTGGGCCTGATTCTGTTTTAATAAGTGTGGAATTTAATCTAGAATTTATACTCAATCAAATTTAATTCCTTGCTAAAATCTTGATTTGAGAGACCTGGGTGTGTGTATATATACACATATATATGTTCCAGTATATTTATCTTTCTTCACTGTTAGGAATAGTCCTTCTTTTTCCAAGCGACTTGGATTTTTTTTTCCTGGAAATCTACTGGAAAGGTGTGACATGGAACAAAAGCGTAACATGAGTACATAAGTGAGACACCATCATAAAGTTTTTTTATTGTGATGGATATTGAACTTGGTTTTGGCAGACGATCAGTCAGAGAGATCTCCTAATCACTTGTTAAGTATCCACTTCGTTCCACCTTAATCAAGAGAGTTGCAGATTGTCACCTTTGAAACAGTTGTTCTAAGTCAATAAAGTTTAGTGGAATGTGTTATCACTGATCCTCTGATGGCGCAGTTCCCTTTGATTCTCTTTTATAATCTGGGTAGAAGGAGCAGTGAGGGCATGGGAGAACTCAAATACATGTGTTTTTCTGGGGGAGAAAGGAAAAAAACAACCCAACTCCCCCTGCCAGTAACAGCTGAACGAGCCATAATTCTCTCTCCCAAAACATTTCCTCATGGTTGTGCTTTCTGCTGCTTTTTCAGAGCACACCCAGAGATATCTGTTCCTTCTGTGTGTTTTCTCCTTTCCTTGGAAGGGCCCTGTGTGTTCACCCTGCCAGGAAGTTCTGCAGCTGCTCAAAGTGCAGTTTCATAATCAGCTTAATGTGGTCTGAGAGTGAGCTGGCAGCAAATGGCAAATCCTGCGCTCCCGGGTGCTTTGGGATTGTTCCCATTCCTCCTCCAGTGACGGCTGGAGCACTTGTGTGCCTGTGCTGTGTGTCACGCTGCTCTGCTGAGTCAACTAACAATTTTTTGGGGAAAAAAAATCCCACCAGAGAAAACTCGACCATTCATTTGATGAATAATCTGCTCTGAGGTGACTCATGGGTGTCCATGTGTCAAGGGTGATGTGAGAGAGACATGGGAATATATGGCCTGATTTGGAATGGAGAGCAAGATCACCCTTTTGAGATTTCATAGTGTTTATATTGGTGATTCTACTTGGGAACTGCATTACATCTGTGTTTGTGTATTGGAGATGACAGATAATGTGAGGTTTAGAATTGGAGAAGGTGTCTCTTGGCTATTTATCAGTTCTGCTTATTAATATCAATCATGACAATTCCAGTAAATTGGGTTCTTCAAGGGAGCTGGTCGGGGGGAACATTAAATTTTATGATGCCATTTGCATACTGAGATCACTCCAAAATTATTAACACTACAATCAATAAAATGTAGTAGGTATGAATTGAAGGATCTCTATCTTTGAAAGTATTTGATAGCTGTGCCAAGGAACATAAATCTGAATTTCTCAGTAAGTACGAAAGAAGCTGATGCCCAGTGTATCTGTACTGCTCTGTGTATTGCTGTTTGGTGTTTCCCATCTATTGCAGTTTGGCATTTCTGGGTATAAACTGAAATGTTAACATGTGACCAATTTACACCAATTAGTAATTTATCTTTAGGAGACCTTGTACTCAGTGAACTAAAAGTTCTAATGGGGAAGGTTTCAAGGTTTCCTACAGAAATGTTGCCAAATGAGGGTGGTTTAGCTGAAAACCAGGTTAATCTACATGTCCTGTTCCCTGCTTAAAGAGGTTCACACAGGTTCACTTGAGTCAAAAAGAAGTTGAGTGCTGTCCTTTAACCATTAACAGGTCCAAGGGCTGTGTACAAGGCTGGGGTACATTTGTGATAGGACACAAAGTGTTTTCCCAGGAGCAATTGCAAGAGGTGTTTGATGGTGAGTAAACAGTGTAACTTTAACAGCAAGTACCTGCACTGAGGAGGGTTGGCCTGGCCTGAAAACACCACAAGTCCTGTGGCTACCTGAGTTCTGCCCAGCTACAGAACTGCTCTGCTTTCACCTCTTTATGGAAAGAGTATTTTGGTTTTTAGTTGCTGGTATGTCCTTTAATACGAGGCAAGACCTAAAAGCTCTTTATCCCTTCATCTTTCCTTCCTCACCCGCAGATTAGAGGCTCTTAGAACAGTCTTTAAGGAGGTGCTTAGATAGGGTTGGTATTGTTCATTTCTGCCTTAATACCCTGTCAAAGCTATTAGGATTTCCCATAGTCTTCTGCTTTAAAGACCTCCTTCAGTTTATCTTATTTTCCATATATTTTCTCTTACCAGTCAAAAAAAATCACCACAACCCTGTTCTTCATTTGTTTGTGTTTTGGGTCAAGTCACACTGGTAAATTGTTGATTTTTGTTTCAATAAACATACAGGCCTTCTGTGCATAGGAAATGTTTTTAAATTGTCTTGTCTATATGTAAAATATATTGTCTGCCCTGGAAATTCTTTGGAGTAGATGTAAAGTACAGAGTTCTTCTTTATGCTGTGGGTATAACTTTTTAACTCCTTCAGACGGTATGCAGCAATTAAAATTCTTGGTAGTTATAATGTCTTCTTATCTGTATCTGTGGTAAATTTGTGCAAGCTCTTATCTGCTAACAATATAAATGTGGCTTTATCTTTATTCACGTAAAGTCACCTTTCTTGTTACTTACAGCCTTGTTCCTGAAGCCATGACTTCCTTTATTTCTACAATATTTTACTGTGCTTCAAAGCACCACATATGCTTTCTAAAAAAGCCACTGAATGACACACTCCAGTCCTATTCTAATCTTTTTTTTTGGTAGGCTCAACGATTCTTAGTCAGTGTGAGATGGTGAAATGACAATTGGAGCATAAATTTTCCTCCACTTATAGTATGTTTGTGAAATTATGTAGAAAAAACAGGGATTCAAGAAATAACCGTGGCATGGTGTTGTCCTGATATGAGGAAAAAAAACAAAGCTTGAAAATTTGAATGATGTGAGCTATGTAAGTATATTCCATTTTTGCTGGTCTGAGTATAATAAAAGTATGAAATGCAACCCTATTTAAACATAATTCTATCTTTTGAAACTGAAAATGATGTAGTAGTTTAAAATAATTAGTAATAGTGTTTTGTAGCACAATTTCACTGTGGTATTATCAAATCCATTTAATATTTTTCGACTTGTTGCATTGAATTTGTGATTTTTAAACCTGGTTTCTCCAGGCAGATGTTTCTAGGTCACAGGATAGAATCTTTTGTGTCATGATTACTTTTCATAAAGAACAAAGTATCCTTTCTTTTATATAGCTTTTCATTCTAGGAACCAGCAGAACTAAGATGTATCTATTATAGCAAAAATCCTTCTCATGAGCTTACAAGACTTTTGTATTATTGGCACCCAATTTTCTCACAAGTCTCACATAATGCTATTTTTTTCCCCTCAGATGTGGATTTAATGAACTTTTTATAGCAAAGAATGTTAACATTAAATACTTGCCTGATACTTTTTTTCTCTCCTCAAAGTGAATAAGTGAACTGTGGACTGCTCTCACAATTTCATTCTCATTCCCTGGTGAACTCACAAATTGTAGAAGATGGCGAATGAGAGAGTCCAGTGTTGATGGCTTCCTAATACCAAAGTATTCCAAGAAACAGGGACTGTGCCATAAAGCACAATGCAGCTACAGCACTCTGAGGAAAAGAGATTTCAGGCCTGTGGTGCTCTCCCAACTCCTCCATGTGACATCAAAAAAAGAACTGCTGAGGGGATGAAGTGCGGGCTGGAGGACTGAAGCAACTATTACATTATGTGTTCCTGCTGCAGTTTTAAAGTCATTTACATACTGAAATAGCACGGGATACCTGGCCATCTGCTGAGATCCCCAGGTGGGTTTTGCAGGTCACTGAGCTCTGTGCTCACAGACCTCAAGGCACCTAATTAAAACCCATCCAGGTATGTCCACACCAGCTGTACTTACACCACCTGACAGGGGAATTCCAGTTAAGCAATACCTGAATATCATTAATAGCACCAAAGCTTCTGATCCTTCAGTCCAAGCACGTTGTAGATAACACCTGAAATGAGTCATAAGACCTGATAATGCAGGGAGAAATAACATATGTTAAATAGGCTTTTGTCCCTCCAGGTTTAAGTTTTACCAGTGTATTTTCAGAGCACCACCTCAAATTGCCCAAGTGGTAGTTGTGCACCTTGGAATGCTGGAGGAAAAGGTGGAAAGTGCCCTGCTAGAGAGAAGGAGTATGTTAAAACTTGGTGTCCTCTGTGTTTTTCACCCGTGCACTCAAACCTCCACTTTATTTTTAACTCTGTAGGTGTGCATTTTTCAGAACTATGAAAGAACGTGCTATGCTAGAGTTCCTTTTAAAATTGAGACAAATTAGTTTTGCCATTGCAAGACAATACCTGGGCATTATTTCCCTATGTATTTCTCGATGTAAGCCTAGTAAGTGTTCAAATACTATTTCACTGAAGTACAGTTATTTTTAAATGAATGTACCATAAATAGCACAACCTTACAGTCCTGAGTGAAACTTCTTTATAACACTCTTAAAAGTCAGAATAGTATATAGTTAATAATAGTTAATTCTCGTATTTTAGATATGCATTTCTAGTAACACAACATAGAGAAACTTTGCAAACACAGATGACAGAAACCTACTTTAAATAAATCACTGTAATTATTTTCATCTTTATCAAATGGTCAAAAGAGCAAGAATTCCTTTTTCATGTAGGCATGTATAAGTATGCTAAAAAAGGAAAAGTGATTATCAGTTAATATTTTAACACATATTTTGTTTAACCCCCATTTTTTTAAGTTTAGTGAAATTCGATGATGTGTTTAAGTTATACAACACACATTAAATAAAAAAGATCAATGACTCATTGCAGATTTATGCAAGTTTTATTTTCAGCCTTCTAGGTGCATCTTCTCTCTCAGTAAAAAAGGCACGGTTTACTTTGCTTTGACTTTCTTTTGAAAAGCTGCAATAGAGAGTCAAATTTGGGTACTATCCAAATTATACAATTGTTCATTATACAGAGGACAGCTTCTGAGTCTTAATTATCTCCTTTTGTGTCAGCCTGGCCCCTGTCATCAAGAGCCTTGTGAAGAAGCAGGAAAGAAAAGTGGGATTTTTAGAGAGCCCTTAGGGATTGTTTTAAAATGGTCATTGAAGGGTAAGTTTCACTGCTTGTGGTCAAAACTCCTAGTCATAAAAATTACTGGATTAAGGGTTCTAGAATTTAATCCTGTGTTTGTGATATGGAGTTTGGATATATAGACTGTTTTCTGTTTATTTTAAATCATGTATATGTATATTCTTACTTGGGAAAACAGCTTAATGTTTAAATTTTAAAGAATGTTACAGAGATGTTCATCTTTCTGCTTGTAACATTGGGTATTTGAATGACCTGGTGTATTGGAGCACAAGGCTAATTGAACAGACGCTTGACTGCAAGAGAAAACATCTGTAAAATTCAAACCAGTGTAGCTAGGAACTGTAGCTGGAAAGACATTGGGAGTGGCCAGGTAGATGGTGGAGTCACTGGAGTAACTGGAGCTGTTTAAGGAAGGACTGGATGTGGCACTTAGTGTTGGGTTTACAAGGTGGTGACTGGTTGTAAGTTGGACTTGATGGTCTTGGAGGTCTTTTCCAGCCTAATTGATTCTGTGACTCTGTGAAATGCAATCCCCAAGGGGTCAAAACATCCCCTATTTTGGGTGTGAGACCATGTGCAGAGCTTCTGCAGTGAGCTCATCTTCCACACACTGAGTACCTTCTATAGGCACCCCATACTATAGGACACACTGAGTTGGAAGGGATCCATCGGGACCAGAGTCCAACTCTGGACACCCCAAAATCTCACTCTGTCCCTGAGAACATTGTCCAAAGTCTCCTGGCGCTCTGTCAGCCTCGGGGCTGTGACCGGGGGGAGCCGGTCCAGTGCCCGATCCCACTCTGGGAGGGTTCCTGACAAAGATGAGGTCTCCCCCCAGTCTCCTTTTCTCCAGCCTGAACAAACCAAGCGCCCTCAGCTGCTCCTCAGAAGCCTTTCCCTCCCGGTCTTTCTGCATCCTTATGGCCTCATTTGGATGCTCTCTAACAGCTTAATCCCTTTCTTTATAGTGTAGTGCCCAAAACTACCCACGAGACTCGAGGTGAGGCCGTTGCAGAGCAGAGCGGGGCCATCCCCTCCTCTGAGCTGCCGTTCCCGGAGGCAGAAGATGCTTTTGCACCGCCGGTTCTGCCCGGGCGGCGGCTGAGGGAGCCCCGTTACCCTGCCCGGCCCCGCCATGGCGGCGGCGGCGGCACCGCCCGCCTCCAAGATGGCGCCCGCGGCGGGCGGGACTTCCCGCGGCTGAGGGCGGGCGGCGCAGCCGCGATGGTGGCGGCGTGAGGCGGCGGGGCCGGCGGCTGCTCCTGCCCTCCGCGCGGCCCGGGCCGGGCATGGAAGTGGAGAAGATGGATGAGAATGAATGGAAGTACCACGGGGAAGGCAACCAGAGCCTCGTCGTCTCACACTGCCAGGTACGGGGGAGCCCCAGCCCGGGCCCGCGTGAGGGGGGCGGCCCGGCGGGAGCGGCCGCTCGGCCCCGCCGCCCGCCCTCGCCGCTTTCTTTCCCGAGGAGTTTCCTATCCCGGCGAGCTCGGGCCCGTCCCGTGGGGAAGATGAGCGCGCGTTTCCCCGGGTCCTCCTTCACGGCCAGTAAGGATGGGAGGGGAGAGCAGCCGATGGCCGGGCAGCTGCCGCCTGGAGATGGGAGCTGTGAGGAAAAGTGCTCAAAATTCACCTTTTCCATCATCATTCCCGGGTGTGGGTGATGTGACAGGAGAAAGCGAGCTGATGAAGGCGTGTTTTTCCCTTTGTCACCGGCTCTGGCTCTGTGAGGAGTTTGAGCACTCGCTGCAGTGCTGGGCTGGGCTCCCAAATCTCATTTAGGTTTTTGACTTTGCCACGGAGCTGGTGTGATGTGACCCCGGCGGTCACTTCATCCCCATTCTCCCATCTCCCTGTTAGTCCGATTTTTTGTTTTGTTCATTCTTTTTTTTCCTTTTTGTCTGGAGTTTTTTGGGGTGATGGGGGCACGAGGCAATGGAGGTGCATTTTATTAATAAATTCCAGTAGAATAGATTCAGCACTTGAAGCAGTAATAATTAAACGAAGCATTATCAAAGCAGACTCTGACAAGCTGACAGTGTAGTCGTGCCCCCCTTGCATGTACATTATTTACTTAATATATTGGGATACATGCCCCTTGAAGGAGTGTATTCCTTTTTTAAAAAGTGCCTGTGGCTGTTTTTGTGCTCTACAGACATATTCGTATTTTAGTGTAAAAGCTGATATGGAGTTGCCACAGAATGTTCTTGATGATTCATAGATCAAAACTCAGCAAAGCCAGAATGATGAAATGTAGAATTTTTGTGGAAAAAGATCTCTAATAAGAGTTGAATCGTGAGAAAAAAATTTTAAAAATTATGTCCAAATGAATGACTGAAAATAGTGGATTCTTTTAATATCTATTTTATATATTTTAAGTATGAATTAGATGTAAAATATTAACCAATACTAAGCCTGAAAAAAGGCTAGAAATTTTGTGTTGCTCTCCAAACTTTAGGAGGGGCACTTTTTTGGCTCTGGCTTTGCCCCCCTGCTTTTCTTTATATCAAATATTATTTAAAAGCAATTTTTGGTGCAAGAAGAATGCATATGATTTTGTTTCCTGTCACATTCTAGCTTTGATAAAGGCAGTGTAGAAACTACTCAGTCACTGGATGATAGGAGTCAGGATAAATAATGGATTATTAGTGATGTAATTGTGATTATCTTTAAAGATGTGGAAAGTGAGGAAGTCAGCCAGTGACTCAGAATAGCTGCTGAGCATGCCAGTTCTCTTTTTAACAAGATGCTGAAACTTTTAAGATGGAGTGAAAGTGAAATAGATACAATTTTTCCTTTATAGAACTTTGAAACAGTAAAGCTTACATTTTGGATCTTTGTGTCTACTGGTGACATAGTCTGTTAAACTTGATGCCTGTAAATGCTATTTAGATATTAATTGTAACTTTGTACCTCTTACAACAAAGACATACTTGCACCATTAATCATCGTCCTTGTGATCTGGTCTTAAGTTATTCTCAGGTTTGTGTGAACGGATCAGTAGCACAGCTAAGACATTTTAACTGTTCTTGCTTCATTCTCTAGCTTCTCAGTTCTTGTTTTTTGTGTATCAGTGCCAGAGGAAGGGATAGGGATTTGGTGGTGGTGGTGGGAGAGACGTGAATGGATGCTCAGATACAAGCGAGAGGCCAGATTGGAACAGTGCATGTGCTTCTTGTTTCCATGTTCTGGTGTGTTTTGAAATGTGGAGAGAAAGCTGGTCCCTACCTCTCTAAGTCTAAGCCTCTCTTCCTTGCTTTTGGAAAATTTGAGAAGTTTTGTTTTTGAACTTCAACAAAAAAGTGAGTCCCTATCCTTCTGGAGAAGAGGACATGAGCTGCTTTGCCTCTCACGAAATGAGGTCTGGGATGTTGTGTTTGAACTCCTGCTCTCTGCACTGCTCCTTAGAGCACTGATAACAGCCCTGTGCAAGGTCAGGGTGTGTGGGCTGGAGTGGGCAGCCTGGCTGGACACTCCTGTTCCTGCTTGTGAGGGCTGTGGCTGGCTTGGGGATGGACAGTAAGGGCTATAAGGCCTGTGTCATCACAGGGTGCTCTCCTGTGTTTTAAGACTCTGCTTATTCCTTGGGGTTGCTCCATTCCCTGTAGGTTGCCCTTTAAGACATGGATGTAATGCATTGTTACTCCAGTACAGTACCAAATTAAAAAGTTGGTCATGGAAAAGTCACATGCCCAACAAACGGCTCTGCTGGCACTGAGCTGATAAGCCCTGGACGCAGGCGACACGCAGCCGCTTTTCCAGTGCGTCCAGACAAAGCTTTGTCTGGCACTGGGATGCTGGCATCCTATGGAACGTGCTCTGTTGTTGCCATGAAAGTGCTGTCAGTGCTTGCTGTGCTTTTTCCACTTGCTGGTTATTAATCCTGCAGGATGTAACAGTGACAGGAGTCTTGCTGTGTGCTGAAATCACTGCAAGTGCATCTCTGTTCTTTTCCTTCCAGCGCAGGATAAGGATCCTGAGGCACGGCATGGGCTACTCAACATGTCTCTTCTTACAGTGGTAGTCTTATAGAGTTACTTTAATTAGTTTGGCAGCATTGTGAGACAGTGATCCAGTGAATAAAGATGGAATGCCTGCCGAGCATTTCCAGTTCTCATTGTTATCACTGGAGCTCTGTGCTTGCTTGCTTGCTTGATGAGTACTCAAACTTCTGCTTTCATGAATTTTTAAAGTTTCAGTTCTGGAGAATCTAACGTTCCAGAACTATGGTACAAATTTCTCTGGCGATCAAGCTTTTCCTTTTGTTTTTTATTGAAGCTGTGAACGAATTAATCCAAATTTAAACTGAATTGTGGTTGAAAGGCCTTTGTGTTGTCTTGCAGTCTGCTGAAGTGTTAGAATGATCAGGCAACTTTCCTACCTCACGATTCTAGTGTGAAATACAGCTGGTAACTCCGAGGTGTTAGTGAGACATTTGTGCTGCAGGGCAGATACAGATACAGCTCCACAAACCCTGAACCAAGCACCATCACAGCCAGCCAGGTGGTTTAGAAAGGAGGCTTCTTTTTCCCAGAGTTTTTAGTGGAGAGTTGCTCCTTCTGCTTCAGATTTAAGAAGAGAGCTGAGCAGTGCTTTCCCTCCTCCTCCCCACTCATGAGCAGTAAAGAGGGTTCAGAGGAGCTGCTGCAGAACAGTTATCTCCTGTGAGCTGTTATGTCTTTCTGCAGCACAGATCCTTAATTTTTCTGAAGGGAGCTGGAAATCTTCCTTTGGAGTTCTGCACTTTAATCTGTTGTTTGCTCTTGTGAGACACTTAACACTTCATTTCAAAAGGCTTCAGTAGATGTTTGTAGAAAGTAGTGTAAGCAACTCTAGGAATAATAACTTGGATTTCCTTCTGCTATTGAAATGTGTGCTTGTAGTCTGCAGTAGTTGCTTTATGACATGAAGTATGTACATTCCTCCTGGGCTCTGTTTTACTTCTTGTCTGTTAGAATATTGTGGTAACCAAAAGCCTAATTTTGAAATATATTTGAACATTAAACTTGTGTTTCAGGGTGAGTATGGGGAAGTTGAAAATAGGAGTTTTTTTTCCCCCAGCTTGGTTTTTATTCAGTGAGATGTCTAGAACAACCTTGGCATGTGCTTGCAAAAGGTTGTGGTTTATGGCTTCAGATGCCTGGATTATTTATTAGTATTCATCTACTTCATGTCTTGGAATGTTTGCAGCTCCAGCAGATATATTTGCCTTTTGGTACAGGACTCAATTAGTAAATGCATAAACCATCTCCAGAGCAAGGATCTGTGAGCTTACAAGTAGGAAAAGGGAAAGGAGGGGAGATGGAGAAGGTAAATGAAGTGTAGCTAAGGAGTCTGGATGAGGGAGTCAAGCCAGGTAATCAGGCCTGCAGAAGGTTCTCAGAATTGGTGCCTGTAGTAAACAAAGAATATATCTCTTCTCTGTGGTATTTATTTTCCCTTCAAGATCTGTGGTGAAGATGGAGGATGTCCCAGTGCTGCTTTAGAAGCTTCTTTCCCTATCCTTGTGCTGACTGCACAGGGGACTGTGAGCAGAGGTGCAGGGAGAAAAGGGGAATCTTGTGTTTTAGCAGCAGTCTCTGTTTTCACTGCATCTGTAGCTGCTTCTGCAGGTGGCTGCAAAGCATGTGCAGAAAATCACTTTCTGCATAAAGGGGAGAGGCATTTGGTTTGGGATTTTGAAATAACTCTATGAGAAGGGGCTTTGTGTCAAATCAGGGTAGATAATTGTTCCTCATAGTGCCTTTGCATTATGAAATAGTTTTCTTGTGGCTGGTTGGTTGTTTTGTTTATAAGAATAATGACAAATTCAATTCTGTTGTAATAAACTTACTTAAGGAGAGGACAGGATTGTATGTTTAGATAAAAGGGTGTTGCTGAAAGAGTAGAAAGCTTCTGCTTGGAATGACTTAGTTATCTGCAGCTTTTCTCTGGTCTTGTTTGGCAGAAAGGGACGATGCTGATCATTAATTGCTGTCTCGTTGAGAGAATCTTCTTAAGGTGCTTTTTCTGATGATTCATTTTGTACAAGTCCCAAAACTCTTGTGACCTGTTTCTTCTGTTGTTTTTCTATGTGGAGTTGCCTGAATCTGTTTTGTGCTCTTGAAGTTTTTGTTAAGTACTAAGGCCCCCAAAACTTCTAAGTTGTTCCTGAGAAATTCCAGATCCCTGACTATAAAGGAAATGTTTTTTCAATTGTGTTCTGTTTTCTGTTCAGTTGTGTTCTGATTGTTTTTTTTTTTCATTAATATCTATGAATCTCTTGATTTCCTGGAAATGTAGAACAGGCTGCTGATTCCTGTATTAAAGAATCTTCAGTTAGGGAAATTTTGCTGTTCTTGTGGTTATAAATACAATAGTTTATTAATAATGGCCTTCTCTGAATATTGCTCTGATTTAGTATATGGCCACATTCTGGCCTCTTGGTTCTTTTGCAGAAAGATATTACCAGAAAAGGTAAAATGTAACTAGTATTTGTTGAATTTTAATTTGACTAATGGGAAAGGCATAGTTTTGGTAAGACTTGAACTTAAACATTTTTGTCTCCTTGATGAGATTCTTGTATTTACATTCCAAACCTGTGCTAATTCCTGCTTCTGATGGTTTTGGCAATTGTATAATGTAGGGAGGAGTTCTGCATCTGATTCTGTATTTTCTGCCTCTTCTGTTTTTTTGTGTATGTGTGTCTGGTTGTTTTTTTAAGTTTTATTTTTAATTTCATAGGGCATTTCTTTGACTTGGCTTTTCCAGTATTGTTTTTTTGGGTGTGTGCATATGTCAGCAGTGTCTAACTCTAAACATTGTTTAACAAAACCCCCACATCTGCACACCTTTTGCCTAGTTAGACCAAAGGACAGGGAGACAGCTTGGTGATAAACGTAGTAGTCCTCCTATCTTAGCTGTTGTTGATTTTGATTTTTTAAAAATTTTATTTACTTATTGTAAACAAGTAGAGGAGCTTCTGCCCACATTGACTGAAGCAGCTATGAAAACCAGTTGAAAAAGCCAAGTATGTGATCAGGGTGTGTCATCAGTGAAAAAGAAAGGAAGAGATGCCTCTCTTGCTGTGACCAATGAAGTTTTTAGGAACAGAGGGCAATCACCAGTTTGAGTTGGAACTTGGGAACCTTTGTGACACTGTATTAAACTGTAGGATTCCTTGCATGGACCTTGGCTAATTGATATTTAGATACACATCTATGGTCAGTGGATGAAAAAAAAAGACAGTTTTGCATTTGTTTATATTTAAACAAATATATTTAAACAAATTTTTTGGCTAAACAGGTACAAGTGTGACTGTTGATGCCATAATTAATTGAACTAACTCTACTTGAGTACAGTCTACTAAGATTTTACTATAAACAAAGAATTAAAAGTTGGAAGAGCTTCCAGTTCTGTGAATTAGCTGTCAAGCTTTTTATTGACACACACTTCTCCCAAGTAATTAGGTTGAGTCAACATCAAGGAATTTTAATTCTGTATTGGGATTTCAATTCCATATTGTAGCAGTAGTTAAATTTAAAATTTCCTTATGTTTACAGTGTTTTTGCACTGAAGGGATGCTCTGAATGCAGAGCAGTGTAGTGTCTTCCATGAAGTGAAAGGGAAGGTGGCACTGGGTAGCAGGGCTGAATGTAGAGAGGAGAGAGAGCAGAAAGGCAGCAATTAAAACTTTTCTTATATGGGTGCCTTAAGTTTTGTAGATGCAGATGGGAAAACACAGCATGTGTGTGGATGGACATGGGAGACAGAAGCTCTGTGGTCTAACACTGTGATCCCATATGACAGCGATCATTTAACTGCAGCAGCAGCAATGCCTCTCTCCTCCCTGCAGAACACTTGTTTTAGAGGTGCTGTCTTTTGCTAATAATGAGTGTTGGAGCAGACTTGTCTTTTGGTGACCTTCTTTGGAAATTCAAACTCTAACTTTGGGTCTATTTTTTTCTTTTTTTTGTGTGACTTTTGAGAATCCTGAAGGCTATATCCAGTGAAAATGTAAAACAAATCCCAGTTTTGCAGTCAAGCTCAGGAGGTCACTAGCCTTGATTAAAAATGATCCTTTTTTTTTTTTTTTTTCTGGTTGGGCTCAGTGCTAGCTCAAACTTGAAGGTTTTCCTTTTGCAGTTGAGATCAAGTTGTTATCTTTAAAAGATTTCTTGTGTCTTTTACAAGTGCTTGTAATGCAGTGCTGGAGTTTCTGTGCCTTTTCTGTGCTGCTCCTGTATCTGCCCTCAGCTGAGAGGGGCTGTGGGTTCGTTGTTTTGGGTAAAGCAGCCTGGCTGACCCAAAGCTGTGTAGGAGTGCTCATTCTAAGAGCCTACTTTATTTACTCTTCTGGTTCTTCCTCTTTCCCAGCTTTTCAGTGGCTGTTCCTTTTGCCTCAGTGGATTTCTCTGTGACATGAAATAAAGTGTCAAGGAGGTGTTCTGACCTCCTTGAACTGCCCTCCCTGACCTGCTTTTACTTGGGAAGGAACAGAGTCACTGGATTCTACAAGGGCACAAGGCTTGCTTAGGTGCCTTATGGCTGAGTTGTTCTGGATGCTGAGAATTATTCTCTTGTTCTAACTCTTCATTTAATTATTTAACTTCATTCTAATCCCTCTTATTGTTTTGACTCTTTATTTCCTCCCCCCTCCATTAATAATTTCCTGGAATGCCTGCTTTCCCCAACATAACATCAGATGACTTGGCAGCTTAGTGCTGGGAAGTGTGTGTTGCTGATAGAGGGGGCTTTAGGGCAGCTTAAAGGGAGGAAGCTTAGGACATGTTTTTATGTTCTGATTGGTACAACTCGCCTGTTTGACAGATGCACGAGGTGTTTGATGTGCTTTTAAATGTTAAGGACCATCTTTTCCTTGTGTTTCACAGCAAGGATGTCAGGGCTGTGTGCTGTGCCAGCCAGCCAGTGCTAATGCACACTGAGGGCCAGGCATCAATGGGTTTATTCATCCTGTTCTCTCTCTGGTATGTGTTTCCACCTCGTACCAGTGGGTGTATCACTTGATATCATTTCAGGTACTCTGATTAGCTGGTTTGGCTGAAGGGCAGACATTTCCTTCTTACTCTTGCAGAGTGCAATCATTAAATTCTCTTGGAATTGGTACCATCTGTGTATTGTGAAGTTATAGAAGCTTAGCTATAAAGTGAAACCTGAGGTAGTGCTTGACTCTCATGGGAAGTAAGATCATAACCAAGCAGGAAGAAAATAAATTGGAATGAGCACCTGAAGTCTGATGCAAGCTGTAAGCTCTGTGCTAAAGAAAACAGGTATCATGGGGGATTTGCTTTCAAATAATGGTTTGCCATATTGAATGGTGTCAAGCCAGATGCCATGCCAGAAGTCCTTTATTCATGTTAAGAAATAAAACCATTGTTCTTCAAGGACTCCTGTGCTAAATAAAAGAGTATTGTTCCAATTTCTGAATGCTTCTTTGCACTATGTGTGAGCAATTGCTAAACTTCCTCCATACTGGCAGGAAATGTAGCTTTCCTCACTTTGTTTTGTGTGATCTTACCCACCTTATGGAGAACAAAACTGAGTTGGAAAACAATTGTGTATTATATTATCAGTGTATTTCATTCAAAAGCTGCAAAATTTTCTAGCACTTAGTTTGTTTCCATCTCTCATAACCCTTCACATTGCACAGCACACTGACCCTGGATGAGGAGACCTTTAAAAATGTTTTGTGTTGAGTATCATGAAGGTAAGCTTTGGCTGAAATGTCTGTGCAGTGTGGTGGGCATGTTTTCACCAAGTTCTATCATTTCTCAGAAGGAAGAACTCTCCCTGTCACTGTCTTTTCTGAGATGTGAAGATAACACTTCTTTGTCCATTTTTCTCCTTCCCAGAAATTGCACTTTCTGAACAGAAAACCATTGTTTTCTGTTCAAATCCCTCAAACTAGAACTGGAATTGAAGGGGTTGTGGGATGTAGATTTGGAATAAAAAAAGTCAGAATAATTATTTTAGTTGACAAATACTGCACGCAACTGCAGCGTGCTACTGCAGGAATAGCTTAATATCAGCTAGACAATTCCATAGTTCATGTTGAGTACTCTTGGAACTGTGAATGATCAGTATTTGCATATCACTGTGTTCGGTTTGTCTCCCTCCCTTGGACTGAAAGTTGGGATGTACTTTCTGTAGGTGTCATTGCAGTAGGTTGTTGTAAACCCATAATGATTAGGTAGCACTGAATAACCACAGTGGCAGGTCTGGCATCCTTAGAGCTATGTTTGATAAGTTCTTGGTAACTCTTCAAGGTCAGCAAAACAGTGAATTAAATAACTAGTTGTAAAGAAATTCAGATCCTTTACATACATTATTTTCTCTAAAAGTATTTGACTTTGTATTTTCATCTCCTTTGGCAGTGGTTGGTGGTGGTGTGTGGAATTGGTTGCAAAAAAATAGCAGAGTAAGAATTGTAGAGAAGATTTGTTACCCGTCTTTGAGAGTGTTTCACCCCATGTTTATAATTGGAAACTTGTGACTTTTACATGCACAACTTTAAAATAAAGATGGGGTTTCTTACTCTGCGTCTGTATTGTTGTGCCTTTTAAAGCAACAGGTAGGTAACTTTGTCTTGTAAAATTGCAGATAGTGCCTGTAAAAATACTGGTGAGTTTTTAGATGCCAGAATTTATGAGGTGATGTGGAGTGAGGGAAATGATGGGTGTGGGAAGGGGGGTGGAGTTCCTTTTGGGACTTAAAAAGTGGCTTCTCAGAGTCTTGTTCTCTACCAGCCTATCTTGCATATGTGAGCACAAGTTGGGAATCAACGAGATGAGAATCTTTTCCAGTTGTGGAAGGAGATGGCAGAGTAGTGCTTTGCCTCCAGACAAAAGCAGTTAATGTGTGCTGCTTAGAATAATAATAGAGTAATAACAAATGACGTGAACCTGCTTATTTGGAAAAGGAGAAGCTGATGTTTCCCAGGCTTTGCGTTTGGACAGGCTAATTCTTTGTAATTTTATACAGAAACTTATTTTAAACCCGCCTGAGCAGAGGTGGTTAAGAGCAGAGGGAAAATACACATCTTTCTGTGTATCTAAGCAATTTTACCAGCAGTTGAGCTAATTTTAATTTTTCCTATTTCTTTCACTGCCACCAACTCTTACCTAGATTTTTGTTACTAATGTAGCAAGAGACCTGAAAAAAAATCTCCATGATGCAAACGAGGTTGTTCCCTGAAGGGGAATATCAAGATTATAGATTTGCCCCAGTTGCATTTAACTTCTATAGGCTCTCCAGTTCAGGAGCCCTGCAATTTATGACAGTGAGGTCATAGAATAAGGTCAGTATCAAACACCAAGCTGTAAAGAAGCAAATGTAAGCTTTTATCCTGGTTTCATAATGCTACTGCCTAATCCAAAGTACCTGGATTGATGCCAGTGATATTTTGGCCGAGCTACCAAAGATTACTTTATTTTTTGGATTTTTTTGAGTAAGATTAATGTAATAGCTGTAGTATCTGCTCCAGAGAATGAAAATTCTTACAGGTAAGCTTTTGGGGAGCAAACCAAGGACACTGTTTTTTCCCAGGAGGGAAAAAAGGAGGACACGAGGACAAGAGCTGTGGGTGTGCACATCCCGCTGGTTCTGTGATATCACCGATTTTGAGTATTTTCACAGCTCCTCCCACAGCTCCTTCTCTATTGGCAATCCTTAACTTTGTTCTGCTCTAACCCGAACAATTGTTTGCTGATGGGGTGCTAAAGAAGTGTTTGCCTTTCTTGGTGGGGCTGTAAACTGCCGGCTGCAGACTCCAAACTCTGTGACTTGGGATCGAGCTCCACCGGAACACTTCTGGTTACATCATCCGCCCAGCGCTTGTGGATGTGTTTTCAGAGACGCAAGTTTTGGTATCCTTGTTGCTAGTGTTTGTTTTCAGTTTTCCATAACAATTGGAAATGGTTGTTGTTGTAGCCCTAGTATGGTCCTGGAGCCTCTAAGAGCATTGTTATCTGCCATCAAGCTGCTCTGCTCACTTTACTACTACACACCTTACAGTTCTTGTGNGCTGCTCTCCTGTGAGAGTTGTCCTTAAATTCCTTATTTGAGAGTAAGAGCAGTCGTGTGTGATGTTCTGATGGGTTGGTTATTTTTAGTCTTTTGTCACTAAATGGAGACCAAACATATGCAGAGATTAAAAAAAATAGTAGAGAATTCTTCCTTTGAATTCATTATTTTTCTAGCTTATCTTGCATCAAAAGATATGAAGCCTTTTAATGTTTTATGTGTTACTTTTGCCTACATCCATGCACCATTTCTTTTTTTTCCCTTCTGCTTGCAGCCTGCTTTTTTAATCTTTTTATATCTCTGGGACCGTTACCCAGCTAACTAAATACTCTGATGGTGACAGTGCCTTGATGCAACTGGTGCTGTGCACCTCTGTAAGCCCTTCCACTGGTTGTGGAGAAGGAAATTTAGGGAGCATTAGGGAAATTTAGGGTCTAGTTGATCTGATTCTCAAAGTGCTAAGGAGTAGTGACAACCTCTTCAGAGATCCATTCCCTTTGGGATTTGGGCCATTCTCGTGCCTACAGATAGGTATGGCACATATTTGGTGTTCAATCTGTAAATACAAAAAAAAATTGAAGGCATTTTAAGATAACAGACAAAAAACCTCATGGCAACAACCACCCACAATATTTCCAAGTAAAGAATCAGCTAAGTGAATCAGAAATGAAATAGCATGAAAATGTGGGCCAATATTTTTGGTGGTGATACTTCTGAAGCAGTTGGCATCTGTGACATCTGATGGGTTAACCTTAGTGCTGTGGAACTGGTATTGAAATGCACGAAGACATGGATCCAGTTTCTAGCTGGAAACTTGCCTCAAAATAGGAAAGATGTGTTCTGAGGGTTTTTTTTTTTTTTTGAGGTTTAGTTTAGGGATGGGTTTTTGTTTCTTTGTTGGTGTTTTTTTTAATTTCCTCTAATCATCTAATAGTCTCACTAAAATGTAGTGTGGGCTGGCTGGTTTAAGTGCATCTGGAAAGTTTAGTTTGGACAGTGCTGTGTTTCCTTTTGGCATCTTTAGACCAGCAACGCATTCTTCTTTTGCTATATGTAAATTTGGTCTTGCTGAAGAACAAATACTGTCCTGAGTCCTGTGAGAGCAGATCAGGTTTTCCAGAGCACTGGTTGGAATCTTGGCAGGGAGCTGATTAAAAGATAGATATCTAGACTAGCCTTGAAAGATTACAGAATCATGTTTCTGAATGGATTAGAAGTGATAATCAGATCACTCCATCACCAATCCACTTACTTATGAATAATTAAAGCAGGAGATCCAAGTGGTTGAAACACTGTAAGAATAACACATTGCACACAGAGCTACAGGCTCATAGGGCCTGGGCTCTGTTACCCATGTGTGGGGTATAATGAGAGAGGGTGTCATCAGGAATCCTGTCAAATCCATGTGGCTGTAATTACCACTCTGGTGCTATCTCCTTTTCTGTTGGGACACTCATCTTGCAGGACAAACCAAATTAACAGCAAAGTACCTTTTTATGTGAAAATATTTTCCAGATGTGGGTGAACAAGGAGATTTATGGTGATGTGAGACTTCTTAGATCTGGAAGGTGCCTTGTCTGGGTTTCAGTGGCAATGTCTGGACTTGGACCTAGTTTTGTTATTGTTTTGGATGGCACATTGTCATTAGTTTTTCTTGTTTCCTCTTTCTCTCCATGTTAGTAATTAAAGATATCTGCAACTCTCTCCCTCATCCTGTGCAGAAACAGGATGGCTCTTTTGGCTCTGAAATACAGAATAGAACTGGTGCTGTCATGCTATATGAAATTATTTAAAGGTGAATAATTTGGAAGGGGAAAAGCTTGGATTCCATAAACCTGAAGTGCAACTAGGACATTTTGTCTGCATTGTCTTTGTCAGAGAATCTGAGCATACTTCTGTGGTAGTGCTTTAAATGGAATATAATCCTCTTTGGTGTGTCTTGGAAAGACCCAAATGGAGGCAGACTGGCTAAGAGAGCTCTGGAAAACAGCTGTTTGTCTCTACCTTCTGTGGTGCCCAGTTGTTGATATCCCCATTGTACCTGAATAAGCTGAGCTACATCAGTGGAAGTAAATATCTCTGGGATCAGATATTTTGGCAGACCAGAGGCAGACTGAGGTGTTGCCTTTTAAGGCTGCAGGTTCCTTAACACCATGTCAGACTTTGATTTTAATATGTAAAGTCTCAAGCTTTTTGAATTGTTACGAAACTGATAAAAATAATAAAAATTACAAAAATAGTGAGATTTTCTATGTTTTTAAGGTAAAATATTTGGAAGCCTGCTATATTTGTTCCTGTGTTATGTATTTATATGGATTTACTCTGCAGAAGTTTATAAGTAGCAGGGTTTAGTTTAGCGTTTTCAGCTGTGTAGCTGCTGTTGGTAACTGTAAATGTCTCCTTAGTAATTTGTAATGCTGTGCTGATACTGTAAGTGGAGTGGGCCTTGTGTCTCTTTTGGGGAGCTTTGGTGCACAAATGCCAAGGTGGGGGTGTTTGTGGTTCCATATGAGCTTTCCCGTATTTTCAGAGCAGTGCTGTAAGCCAAGGGAGCATTTCCCTGGTGCACTTGGTGACTGGAAATGCAGTGGCCAGAGTGGCTGCCTCGTTAAACTGATGGCAGAGCTGGCAGCAGACATTGCTGTGTTTGATTTCAGCTGGCGGATTTGATTTCAAGTTGAGTGAAATAACCATCTAAAGTATGCTTTCCTGGTTTGGTTTTTTTCCTCTCCTCCCCCCCCCACCCCCCTTATTTCTCAGAGAGGTAGATGGGGGAATCAGACAATTGTGCTGTTCAGAAATGCTAATGAAACCTTGTTCTTCCCTATTTTCCTCCAGCGCTGTGTGGTGCTGCGGTTTCTGAAGTCCCCCCCCAACCAGAATAAGGTAAGATTTAAACATGTCCTGTTGCTGAATGCCCTTGGGTAAACTAATAGCCAGTGTGAGGAGAAACAAGAAACCTGTGAAAGAGCTGTGACTGGCAGGAGTAAGAACAAATGGATGTTTTGAAATGTGCCTGTATTTCAGGGGGTTTTGCAACAGGAGGAAATCTGAGGTTGTCTTATGTAACTGGGATGATGTGAGTGCTGACACCAAGAGCTCTGTGTGGGGCAGGGTGAAAGGCTGCCAAGTGTCAGAGGGCAAAGCTTTCTGTAAGGGCAGCTGTGGCACAGTGTAAATGTTCTATATCCACCTGTGGGAGCACGGGGATGCTGAGGAAGAAAGGAGTTTTCCTGGCTGTAGCCAGGTGGGACAGAACAGGAGCTGCACAGAACTGGTGTCATTGTCAAGGTCTGCTGTTGAGCACCTGTTCAGTAGCTAAAAAGCCATGGAATCTGAACAAACACCTGAAATGTTCACAGACACAGAATACCCTTTATCAGTGAGTGATTTTAGTGTCCTGTCTGTTAAAAAACGAATGTGGCAGGACACAATCTCCCGGTTTCTTCAATGGTACAATAAGCTTTTCCTGCTTGAGAAGGAGCTGAAGTGAGTTACTTTAGATTTCTTTTAACAGGAATAAAAAATGATCAAAAACTAAAGGTGGAGCAGAAACACAGTGTTCCAAGGAAGAAAAATAAGAAAAGAGAACACAAGGTTCAAATTCTTTCATTTCCTCAACCTTGAGAGGAGTCTTTAGGGTGTGTTACCTGAGAGATACAAGGAATGGCTTGAATTACAGCAGCTCCTGAACCACGGCTTTGTGAGGCACAGTGACACAGTGACAGATTGTTCTGATGGAGGAAATACAAAAAGCATTGGTGCTCTACTGAGAACTGGTGTGTGTGCTTAATTTTAGGAAAAAAGAAACAAGGTTGAATGTAAAGTAAATATCTAGAAAGGGCATTTTATTGTTTTAAATCCCGAAGATGAATGTGAAAAGCATTCAGTTTAACAAGGGAGAAGTTGCTAAAGTAGAGGAAGGCAAAATTAGTGAACACGTCATATGTATGAGTTACTTGATGATCTTTCTGCTACTATTTAACTTGAAAAAAGGTCTGGTAAAACCAAAGTATGATTCAAGTTGATTTTTGAGCTGCTTATATTGGCAGGATTTCAGAAATGTATCTTGTACTTCTGTAGTAGCCCAAGATAATAATGTTTAGTGTTAACAAGAACAGTGATGAGTCCAGTGGCTCACAAGAAAGGAAACAGTGCTTATCTCAATTTTTAGTATAGCAGGAGAGGACTAGACCACAACTTTACATAAAAAGTCACTCTGTTGCAGTTTATTTAAGAAAACAGAACACTGAGTTCTGAGCCCCTTTTCCTTTTTAATGTTTTTTCTTTTTCTTTTCTTTTTTTTTTTTTTTTAAGTTCAAAGAGATTGTCAATTTTTTAAAAACAATTACTATGCAATGAAGTATGAGAGTCACAAAGGAAGGCAGGAAGCGACTTTTCAGTTACCCACCACAGCAATGAGGCTGGGCATGCACATTCCAGTGTTGCATTTTGAGGAGAGCTGGCTCCAGTGTTCTGCATTTGCCTTGCACTGGGAGTGTGTGGACTTTGTGATACACAATTCCCTCTAAATAGAAGGTTTTGTAATTTGAATATATTTACTTATTCTGGTGATTGATTTTTTTTTTTTAAAGGACACTTTGTTTCTTGGAGCAGAAGAGAATAAATATTTTATCATCAGATCAGTAAACAAATCCCAGAGAATCAGAGAAACTTGTACATAGAAACAATGACAGGGAAATTTTTTTTTTTTTTTTGGAGTAATCTGTATTCCTGACTTAAGCAAAATGAGTTAGTCTGAAGTGTTCTGTGTCTGTGCATGACATCACAGGTCATCTAAGGTAAACGCTGAAGGAAGCAGTTTAAGCAAAATATTTTCTAGTAATACACACACTGAAATTCAGATGTGAACAAATAGGTCTCAGTCTCTTCTGCTTAACTCCTGTGGGAAAGCTGAAGTCTGGGTGCTGCTTTGTATTTTTAATTATCTGTTTAATTATGAATTTGGGATTAGATAATCCAGTAGTTGAACAAGGTGATATTATTGTGAATTGTAACCTTATTGTTGCGATTGAAAAATACTCAATAATATAAGTGCAGTGCTTGCATTGCTTGAATAGAAAGTCAAGTGTCAGGCCTCATGGAGTGCTTTTAATTGCATATTGCTATTTTAGTATATGGTCTTCTTCATGAAAGAATTAAAAAAAAATTGTATAAAGCCTATTTGAGTTTTTATGAATGAGCTGGCAGTAATGATGTGTCCTTCAAAAGCTTTTCATCTTAGTGGTTTTTGATGTTAAAAGGTGATGTTCAAGTAGCCTGGTTTTTCTTTCACTTAGCTATATCAAATATACTTGCTCTTAAAAGATGTTTTAAGCTTGATTTATAATTTTATGGCTGTATTTATCTTTTTAACTGGTGAATCTCTCCATGTAGTGAAAGTGGCAGGAGTAAATTTTTATGAAATGCTTATTTCTCAGTCTGTGAGTCTGTGTATATATGTTAAAAAACCCCAACCAAACAAAACACAAACCTGTGGGTGCTGTGTACGTCAGCAAACCAGATCAGAACCATCTGTAAATGGGAATTAGCTGAGATTTCTGTTACTGATGAGATGGTGTAATGTTCCTTCTCACCATTCAGGATTTGTATAAGTTAAAGAAGGGGCTGTGTTGTCATTTGTGATTAGTGCTGGATGTGGTCTTACCTCCTTTCTCTAGGCTATGTCGGTGCCTGGGTGTTGTCCTCTAGCATTTATTTCCTCTTACTCTGCTCTGTTTGTTTTTTCTCCTGCTCTTGTTTTTCCTCTTTGATTTGCTAACATGTTCCCAAGTGTTGCACTTTCTTTTCTTCCACTTAATTTTATTGTGAGGTTTTAAGAGGGATTTTGTGTGTGTGTGTGTTACAAAAGGACAGAGTAGCTTTGAGGTTGTCTATTGTAACAGTAAAATACCTCCCAGAGAAGCAGAGTGTGCTGGAGTGCTGGGATGGGATAATGCTCCTTTGCTCCCTCCTCAGTGAGCAGGAGTGTGTCCAAATCTGGCTGTGCAGTTGTCCCTGTCCTGCTTCCAGTACTCATGGAGCTTCCTTTCTAGCTTTTGGCATCTTGTCTTGTAGAAGACCTTGGTGTTTCCTTATGAAATTACAGAATATCACATTAGAGTAAGATTTTTCACTGTTGGAGGCAGAATTTGGGACAGATGGCAAGTTCTGTACCTGTTCATGCCAAGGTTTGGAATATGGCTCAGTCTTTGCAGGCATTCTCTTCCCAATCTCTATGATGTATTTTGTAACACTGCAAGCCTCTTCTGCACTGCAGCTGTTGAGCATCTCTTTTGACTGCTGGAGTTCTCTGAGCTGTTTTAAGAATAATGGTCAGAGTAAGTCTTGAGCAATCTCCCCTTCTTCCACCTTTGTCACTTTCTTCTTTTTCCTCTGAAACTGAAGAATAATCTTTTCTGACCATTTTTCTGTTTGTCCCAGCCCCTAAGGTGGCAGTAGAGAAACAAATTTAGCACGTTTGAGGTGTCTGTTTGACTTCAGTGTGCACTGACCTGCCAAACTCAGCAATTAAGTTATTTGTTAAATAACTGACCAGGATGTGTGTGTGTTCTGGAGTTATCTTTATTTCTGAATTTAATTACTACATTTATGTCTTCCAGACTCCAGAGGAAATACTACACCATCTGCAAAACATCGTAGACTTCGGAAAACATGTGATGAAGCAGTTCTTTGGGGAGAACTATGTTCACCATGGGGTAAATGATTTGTTTTTAAAATAAATTGTAGGCATTAGGCATTGTAAACAGTGAAGTGTTTGGGGGAACACTGAGTGCCAGTGAAAGGAACTAACAGGATTTGCAAGATACACACAAGAAGCACTTGGATGCAAACAGGGATCCTGCTCTGTGCTGATGAGGTGATTGCATTGTACTCAGTGGTTTGGCTAATTCAAGCTACTGATGAGAACTGTGGTCATTTCTTTGCTCTGCCTAAGGCAAGAGGGGGGTGTGTGAGAGAGACATTTTTAGACTAACTGCAAAACAAGGGGAGAAACCTGGTTCATATAAATTGTTGAGGTTTCTGTGCAGTCAGAGGTCACCTTTTCCCTTCCTCGGTTCTTCAGGGCAGCCAGATCTTGTTCACTTATCTGATGTGATAAGTGAAAAAGTTATAGCTTCACCTGGAACTTGAGTTACACAGTCCTGCCTCAGAAGGGTGGGATGTGAGACATGGGACTTTTTCATTTGTGGAAAGGACAAAATGATGCAGGTTCCTTCACACACATAAAACTTGCATTGAAAATGCTCTTTGTGATGCATTTATTGAAATTAGTCCTTGGTTTCTATAGAGGAACGGGTGTTGCCTGTGATTGCAGGTACAGGTGTTCACAGTGAATCAGAGGGAGAAGCTGCTGACTTCAGTGCACTTTGTGTAACCCACTGAACTTCGCTGTTCCATTTCAAGAGTCCCAAGCTGGGTATTAATTTTTGCATTAAAATGTTTTCTTTATTTTTCCCCCAATAGGAAATTATCCAACTGCCTTTAGACTTTGTAAGACAGCTCTGTTTGAAAATTCAGCCAGAGAGGCCAGGTAAGTGCCAGGGATGGGATTAAAAAGGGGCTTCCTCAAGCTTTAAAGCATTTTCCTTTGTTCTAAAGTAAAAAAAAAAAGTATCACACTACAGAATATAAGGAAACTTTTTTTAATATTTAGACAATGATAAGTTGAAAATTTGTTGTGGAAAAAATGGATTGTGTTCTGGAATTAAAAGTAGTGTGTGATAGCTCTAAAAAAGGCAAAGAGATTGGCCCTCGTGGTGTTTATGTTCCTGAGAACATGTTCCTGAGAATGGCCAGAAACTCCTCCTTTAGCAAAACTCCTTGAATATAAATGCAGTGTTAAACCAAAGGACTGTAGTCAAGTGCTGTGATGCTTTTGATCCAGGAAAAAAAAGGAATTAATTTACGTATAGTGAGCACAGGACACTCTGTTGTTGATTTCTCCTCACCTGTTTGAGAAGCAGTTCCATAGTGCCGAGATCCAGTTAATAGGAAAGTTAATAGTACCTAATAAAAGTTAGAAAATCAGTGATACGCTGGTGGAAGTGAATGATAGAATTTAGTTTTATTTCTCAAAGTTATATTTTGTGTGTCCACAGCTGCTGGAGATTGAAATGTGGTTGTGGGCAAGTGTCCAGGTACTTCACAACAGTGAATCTCACTGTCCATTTTTAACAGGACTTTTTTTTAAACTTCAAGGATTTTTTTTTTCAATGTTACCCTTCTCATAAGCCTGTGTAACATGCAGAGGAGCTTTTCTAATACTTCAGATTTCTGTGCCTTTCTGATTTGGCAAGTGGCTTTCAGCTGTGAAGGTGTGAAGGATGTACTTTTGCTTAAATTTAGAAAAAGAAAACAAACCTCAACATTTTGTTGGAGACAGAAGGCTTCTTGCTCATCCTGGTGAAGCAGTATGGCATGACAGGCTGGTGCCTGAGCCTTTGGTTTCTAGATTTATTTTGTCTATTGCAATATATTTTTCAGAGTGGGCATTTTTCTCAGCAGTGGAAACTGTAACAGAAACGTGTGTCCTCTGTGTCTGTTTAGTAACAGGTACTTGAAAATCTGGGGGTGTGTGCTCTTGTTAGCTTTCAACTACAATCTCACAGACCTGTCCCCCAAAGGATGCACGTGGAAAGAGGTTATTCAAAGGATTTTTATGCAGAATGCCTCTTAATTTTATGATATTCCTGCCAGTTTTCAAATCCTTTTGACTCAGCTGAGGGATGGTAGGTCTTTGCATAGAAAGCAAAGGGGAGATCACATCTTTGAATAAATACATTGAGTCACTTTACCTGTTGTTGGCCAATCCATTTCCTTGCTGTTTCAGGCCTCACCTTTCTTGGGATGAGCTGGGAGCTGGCCATTAACAGCAGCTCTTGGGATACTCCTGTGCCTGGGACAGTTTTGAGGAAACTGAAACCAGGCGTTAATAATGGGGAGGGCAACTCTGTGCAAGTGCTTAATTGGCTAAAGCTGATAAACCGCGTGTCCTGTCCTTCCACGCTTGTTCCCACGCCCCACCTGGTGAACGAGACGGCTCCAGAATGAACAAACACCCCAGAGCTAATTTCCCTGTTGGTGCTGTTTGTCCCCTGCTGTCCCAGAGTGTCGCTGTGACAAGGACATGGACACGCTGAGCGGTTACGCGATGTGCCTTCCCAACCTGACGCGGCTGCAGACCTTCCGCTTCGCTGAGCACCGGCCCATCCTCTGCATCGAGATCAAGGTGTGCAGGGGACAAGCCTCAGGGGAAAGGGGCTTGTTTGCATTCTTGAACTGCGCACTGCCCCAGCAGTTCTCGAGGAATGCAGCAGTGGGGGAAGGCAGAGCTCACTGCTTTCACCGTGACCCATAGGAGGAAACAGCCCCTCCCTCTTCCAATTCCCAATCTTTTGAAACGTGGGAACTCCCAGGAGTTACTATGCTTTTCTGTAGGCCACGTGTCTTTATCTTTTAAAATAATTGAGAGTAATTCAGCTTTTAAATGCTTAATTTTTTAAAAATAATCTTTAAAAACATTCCTGTAACTGGAAAGATTTGCATATTGTGTGCATTTATATTTCTACGGAGATATTTGTATTTACAATTTTCTTTTGTTTGTTTTTTCTAGCCAAAGTGTGGCTTCATTCCTTTTTCCAGCCATGTTTCACAGGAGATAAAGCACAAGGTGTGTCGTTACTGTATGCATCAGCATCTAAAGGTAACTATTAAGTCACCCTGCTTTCCTTTGGCTGTACTGTGCTTTATTTGCTTTCCTGTTGAAACTTGCTCAAATCTCTGATATGACTAAAGCTGGTAGGAGGGTACACAGCTGAGTCTCTGGGTGTGAATTTGTTTAGTGAGAAATGGAACAAGTTCTGTGGGAAGCTGGAAGCAAACAAATACAATATCAGCCTTTGGGGACTATGAATGCTGTGATAGGGTCAACTCTGATGTGGAACTTCCAGATCAGCTCACCAAGGGCATTCTGTGACTTACAACAAACAGCATGTAACAGGCACAGAGCTCATGGACTCGTGTATGCTGTGACTCTGCAATGGTGTCACTATGACTCCCTGGGATTTAATGTGACCTTTCTCCCTTGTGAATGCAGTTTGAGTGACTTGAGTTAAAAATGACTGGGAACACCCACAGTGGTCATGAATTTTGTGTTCAAAGTGGTTTAAATGTCCTGACATCTGAGGGCAGGATGTCAGAGCCACAGACCTGGCTGTTAAAATGGGAGAGCAGCTGTTGCAGGTGGAGTGGGTAACAGCAGTGCTCTGGGTTTTCCACAGGTAGCCAATGGAAAATGGAAGCGACCAAGTAAATATTGCCCGTTGGATCTCTTCTCAGGGTAAGGATTCTGTGGTTTTGCCCACACCTCTCCCAAAAAAAAAATCTGCATTACAGATTTCTTGCTTGGATTACTTTGCCTTTCACTGAGGTATTATGGATGATCAATGCTGGCTTGTCTGGACCTTTACAGTGATTATATCTGGTGCTATCTCCCCCTTCACACCTATCTCAGCAATTAGAGCTGCTGTTTGCAGCATAGCAGTGCACCCAAGAGCTATTTAGTGTACTCAGATCTAAAGTTCACTTTGCCTTTGCAGTGATCTCACAGTGTGAGTAATGTGCTCAGTGCACGTGCTCACACCAGGTGTGAACATCTAAAGGCTTTGATGAAACATTCTTGGCTTTATTTTGTTTCCCCTAGAAATAAACAAAGAATGCACTTTGCTTTGAAGAGCTTATTACAGGAGGCACAGAACAACTTGAAAATATTTAAGGTAAACAGTTAAATCTCTGCTTGCTTTTTTTGCCTTGGATTTTAAACAATTTGACTTGAGCATCTAAACAGTCACGATCTTCCTTCAAACCTACCTACTCAGACCATCACTGTTGGACCCCATCAAGAGAAGGAAATGGGAAAGTTCTTAGTTAGATTTCTTAGGTGAGGACAGAGATAGAATAATTTCCCAGAATTCACAGATTCAATATCCTGAATTAGAAGGACCCATGGGGATTGTCAAAGTCCTGGCCCTGCACAGGCACCCCAACAATCCCACCCTGTGGCTGAGAGCATTTTCCAAATGCTCCTGAAGCTCTGACAGCCTTGGGGCTGTTATCATTCCCTGGGGAATTAATTAGTGGGAGAGAATCACTGAGGAACAATTAATGGAAAAGGAATCATAAGGTGACCAAAGTTTTAAAACTTTATATGCTGCTTCAGGAAGAAGAAAATGGAGAACTTGGCATGTGACTGCAAATACTTTGTTTTAGATTCCTGTTAGAGCACTGACACAGGCCCAAGGCACAGCAGGCCTCACTGAGGAAGGAAAAAGTGGAATTCCATGACACTCATGTAGGAAAAATATGAAGCAATAACTGATGATTTGTGGAGATTTTCAGATTAATTCTAGGAAACAAGATTATTTCAATTTATTTCCAATATTAAATCAACTATTTGAATTACTTAAACTTCTATGAGCTGCCCTCTTTTTGTACTAGTCCAGGTAGCTATCACACCTTTTCTGTTCCCTTTCACAGCCTTCCCTTTGCCATTCTGGGCTGGTAAAAGAAGGGTGTTTCACACTCTGCTTTTTCACTCCTGACATTATCCAGGAAGAAGTGATAGGAAAATGTCCCAAGTATCATTCACCTGTATTGTTCTGATTCCTTACACGTCATTAAATTGGGAAAGTAGCACTTGATTTAAACAGTGGTTTTGGTTTTCATTCAGAGGTTGTTACCTGCAGGTTCTGATTATCCTTAAGAGGACAAATCTTTAAGAGATTGGGAATGTTGTGTGTCTGTATCAGATTGTTAAGGTAATAACACTTTTCTATGCTTAAAATATTAAACCTGATGCTCTGAGTAGCTCAGTATGAATAACTTGACTTCCTGATGTGCCTAAAGATTTATTTTTCTCCTTGTTGCAGAATGGGGAACTAATTTATGGCTGTAAGGATGACCAGGACTGTGTCTCTGACTGGAACGAACTTGCTCGTCACTTAAAACCTTTCTTTTTCCCTTCCAACGGGCTGGTCAGCGGCCCCCACTGCACAAGGACAATTGTTAAGGAATTAATCCACGTGATAACCATGGCGCTACTGAGTAGCACTGACACCTGCAGGGCAGGCGACATGAAGACAGTTCCCATTTCACAAGGGAGAAGCTACTGTGAAGCAAGTGCTTTTAATAAGGAGCTAGTAAGAAATGGTAAGGGATAATAGTGTAAAAACTGTCCATAATTTACTGTTCATGGAATCCCAGAATGGTGTGGGTTGGAAGGGATCTTTACAGGCCACCTGGTCCAGCCCCCTGTCGTGGGCAGGAACACTTTCCACCAGAGCAGGTTTCTCAGAGCCTTGTCTGATGTAACAATTCAGATCTTTGTCTCTTGGTTCTAAATACTGATGTGAGAATGGAAACAGGAATTCTGGTGGCATTTAAAAAGAGTTCTGAACTGTGTAGCTGCCAGATAATTGTTGTTAATACAATGTGACGTTGTAGTGAGCACTTATAGCACTGTATCTAATGTCAGGGGTAAAAATAAATTCAGGAGGTGGTAGAGGAAAAATGGAAGAAAATAGCAGTTTGAGCTGATAACAATCATAGATATTCCAAGTGAGTGGGGAATTTTTATGTTGTATGTGATGAAGTTGGGCTGTTTTGGTTGGTTTAGTACAGTACCTGTACTTTGCCTTTCCCTGCTCCTCCTGTCAGCCCTCACCAGGGCACAGCTCATTCTTTTCTTTCTCCTGGTAAAGAGAGGTCTGAATGCCAGAGGGAAAAGGAATGGGAAGTGAGAGTTGGAAAACTGTAAATGGTGTTAGTTTCTCAGTGCATCAGTTCTGTAAAGCTCTAATTATTCAAGATGCTGCCAGTTATCCTAATTACAGCACATTTCTTACTCTGTTTTTGAGGAAGACCTTTTTCACTGCCCATGATTTGTGCTGGAGAGAGCTGTCTTAGAGAGATTATAGCAAATACAATTCTTGATATTGTAAAAAAAGACACTAGAGCTGAAATGCTAAGTTACTTTCTGTCAGCAGTTGATACTGTTCAAAGTGAATTTGTGGTGGCTTCACACTCAGATGAGAAATTTCTCCTGTGGACTCAAAATGAGTAGACTGCAGTGGATGTGGGTGTATTTTGGTGTTTGTTTTTTTAGGTAGTTTGTAGAGTTGAATACCAGGTGTTTTATTCTGCAGCCCAAGATGAGCTGTTTAAATGTACCTGCACCCTGCACTTTTGTTTGGAAACTGAAGTGTTTTGAGGTTTCACCCTACCTGTGACTGGACTAAAAGTATTTTGACTTTTAAACAAGAACATGTAATGGCAAACTGAAGCTAAGACTTGTCTCTGCCTTATTTTAAAATGCATTTTCTTTTAGGTAAACATAAATTGGAAAGCTCTGGTTTACCGAGGGGTTGTCTCCTTTATAAAACCCTTCAGGCTCAGATGCTTGACATGCTGGATATTGAAGGACTCTATCCTTTGTACAGTAGAGTTGAACAGTACTTGGAAGAATTTCCTGAAGAGAGGTAAGACTTGATGGATTTTCTTTCCAGTCCTGAGTAACCAGGACTGCAGGCAGGATTGGCTCTGTGCACACACACTGTTACTCTGTACATCCTTCCTTCATGGCACTGCATATTCTGAATTTCTAACTGAACTTCCAGCTGATGTTGGTCACTTTGGCCTGAATTTTTAAGTAATGATTATGGAAAGTTCAAAACAGGCTAAGAGAGGAGAACACTCTCTTAGTACTGGTGGGTGTGTATTTGCAGAAAGGTACAGTGAAATGGGTGGTTTCTTCTGTCCCCAGTACTTGCAGAGCTGGGAATGTCTGCAGTGATAATGATGTTCTGCAATGATGAATCCAAGTTGCTGTGTTTTTTTTCCTCAAATAAGGCTTATTAGTGTAATAATAATTGCTCCAAGCAGCCTCCACTGGGGTGCTGTTCCTCTCCTGTGCTCACACGAGGGCACTCTGGCTTCACTCAGGAGCTGCTGCTGCTGCTTGTGCAGTTACACAGGAAACAGAGCACTGGCAAATGTGTTCTTTGATCTGGGGAGGGTTTGTGTGGGACAAACCCCACTGGGAGGGTTCAGCCTTTCAGCAGGGGCTCAGCTGTTCAAAGGGGGAAGGAAGGAGCCCAGGACACCCCCCCATTAGCACATGGTGTTGGAGCAGGGCCCTGTCAGATATGCCTTTGCCCCCAGTTTATACTTTTTATGTACAAAATAATACAATATACATATAAAAATAGCTATCAATATATTATTATATATTTCTTATACATGTATTTTCAGGAAGACTTCTGGCACTCCTGCAGACTGCTACAAATTTTGAAACTTACCCATTTTTTGCAAAAACCCCACAATTTTGCAGTGATACAGAGATGGCAGTGGATTAAGAATGATTCATGTTTATAAAACCCCACACAATTCAGATCTTAAGAAGCAGCAAATCTTGAGTGATTTGAGAATAACAGGGACTGTTGGGAGGTTGGTTGGCAGTGGGTTAATACTTGGACATATTTATCAGTGTTATTGCTGGGTTGACATCTGAGTGTCTGGGCTGCTGAGGAAAGATCACACTGAAAGCCAGCACATCATTTTGGCTGTCTGTAAATCTTCTTTTTACATTTATTTAGAAGTACATTACAGATAGATGGACCTTACAATGAAGCGTTTTATGAGAAGCTGCTGGACCTTTCCCTGGAAGATGACGGGACAGTGGCATTTGCATTAACAAAGGTACTGCTCAGCCTCTGGAGGCTGTTGGGTCTGTCAGTGTTAATTAACCTCTGTCTCACTGAAAGGGCTAGATAATGGATGGAGGCAGCACTGCTGGCTTGTCGGGGGTCTGTGCAGTTCTTCATTGTGTCAGGGTGCACCCTTATAGCAGAAGCAGTTAAAAACAAGCTTGTAGCACCAGTTCCTGAGAGAAAAATAAAACTGTTTATTTGCTTTCTAGACTGTGGAAGCATTTGCAGGAACTGTTGTTTGACCGTCAGGAATGTGATCTGTAGGAAATAAACATGATTCTTACACAGGATGCTGCAAAAGCACCTGTTCCTGCCAACCTTCTGTTACAGAGAGAATTTCCAGCTCTTAAAGTGCCAACATACCAATACAGGGAGAGCAGTGCTGCTTTTTGTAAAGAACAGGATGTTTTACTCAGGTAAACACCAATCTAAGAGAAAATATGTGTTGTTTTCTGTTGTATAGGTGCAGCAGTACAGAATAGCAATGACTGCTAAAGACTGCTCCATCATGATTGCCCTTTCCCCCTGCCTGCAAGATGAATGGTGAGAGCTGCCTGTACCTGCTTTGGAATGGCTGCAGTTGTTTGGAAATTGGGATGTTTGTACTGTTCAGGCAATTAAATCACTTTAAAGTGTGGGATGTGTGGGGGGTGGTGTGCCCAAATATTTGGCTGTGAACATTTTAGTACAGTTCTGTTTTAAGTCATTTATGACCAACTCCTGAAGAGTTTTAAGTTGACCAAAAAGATCAAAGTTTTATATTTATTCCCTTCTTAAACTTTGAATTGACTGTTCATAGTAGCTGTGGATGGTTTTAACTAGATACAATTTTTCTGCCTTGGTGTTCTCATAGGAGAGATTTTTCAAGCTAAGCTGCCTTTAATGGCCTAGTTAAGAGTAAAACCAAGGCAATGATCAAGAGGTGACAGCTTTGGCTGTCAGGCAGGAGGCTTTGCTACAATATTATCCCTTTTGGCTTTTGTCAGCAGTGCTAATCTCTTCTGCAGGGGGCTTTGCTTCACCAGAGCCCTTTTATTTTTAGAGAATGCTGTTTTCTGCATTTGTCCTGCAGTCCTCCAGTGAAGTGTTAGTAATGGACATGACTTGTGCAATGGCTGACTTCAGAACTCCTCCATCCCTCAGCATGCTTGGACAGCATACTAAATGTTTTATTACCTTGAACCTAAGTAGGAGTTGAAGTCTCTTTTCTGCTTTTGCTGGTTAATAAGGCTGTTGCTTTGTATGCACCACCTAGAAACAGCTTAGATTTACTAAATACAGTAAATGAGAGTAATGTTTGACTTCAGCTGTGTGGAAGCTGAAAGGAAAATGACTGGAAGAGGTGCCAGCAAGGTCCCATCAGGACTGGTAAAGCTGGAGCTATAGTTTCCCAAGTGCTACATTAGCTGCAGTTTATTTTCATGGGCTCCCACAAAAGTTCTAAGATAAACATTAGAGTCACTTCTGTAAAGGGACACATAAATTAAAAATACTGGTTTCGGTGACTCAGATGTGCAATGTGGTTTTATTTTCCAGCTCTGAGCAAAGACCTGTGGTACTGACATCCAAATCCAGATTCACCTTCTCTGTTTCTGTGCTGGACCTGGACCTGAAGCCCTATGAAAGCATTCCCCACCAGTACAAACTCGATGGTGAAATAGTCAACTATTACCTGAAGAATGTACAGGCCAAAGAGGACCCAGTTATGTCCAACCTCTTCAAGGAGAATGAAGACTGCACATTAGTTCTCCATAAAGTGTAACCGTTCCCTTAAGGTTATTTTTATTCAAACACATGAGAAAGTGAAAGATTATTGGAATACAGTTATGGTGATTTTTTTTTCTTTTCTATTGTGTTCAGTGCATTTTTCAGCTGTGAATGTTTTTGCTTTACGAAATGATTTCTAATGGGTAATGCCTTCTCAGAGACCTGGGATAGCACTAAGCCACATGTTTGCTAGATAACCTTAATGAATGTATTTAATGTGACAGAACAGGTAACGTGCCATACCTTGGAACTAGAGGACAGATCAAATTAATATGAAAAGTCTACTTCCTTAGAATTGAAAGAGCACAGAATTAAAGGTTTCCTGATGTATTGCACTAACATAGAAAGCCTAATTACTAACAAGAGAATTGCCTTGGAGCCTGTGCTAGTCTCCCTCATCCCTACTAAAGGAGGGAATGCTCTGGCAAAACCTATACAACACTTTAGCATTAATCCACTGAAAATACAACCATGCAGTGGCTGATCTGTGGAACTGCCCTGGCACTGCAGAACATTTAAGTACTAATGCATGGACTAGGAACACCATGCTGCCTCCAGAAGTTGTGTGATCACCTTGTATCTACCTAAAGCTTCTGAAACAAAATGCAAAGGGTTAAGGTAAGCAACCTGGAGTTTTACATAATAGTTGGGCTTACTTAACTCACCTGCCATGCTGGTTTTTATTGTCTCTGTACCTTATATGCTGCTATTGGAGGTGAAACCACAGCTTGCTCTTGTCTAATTTAAATTGAGCTATAAGAAGAATATGTTCTGAGTTTTACAGATAATTTCAGGTCTTTCAGATAGTGTCAAACATTGGCACTATTATACTGATGCCCCACAAGCTGCGTAGCATGAGCAGCTGCTTTCAGGCTCTTCTGCTTTAAATGACACAGGAAAAAGGTGACAGAATCCCATTTTCTTCCCTGCAGCTGCAGTGGGTCAGTCTCATGCCAGGATGAGCTTGTGTCAGTGCTGCATATGAGCAGTGCTCTGTGCAGCTGAAGGCTGGGGAGGTACTGCAGTAAAGCCATCCTTGGGTGAGAGTCTGAGCTGGAACTGAAGGGTATGTCCAAACCTGAGAGTACGATGATAAAAGCTGCAGCTCCTTTTCCCTCAAGGATTACACCCCCTGAATGGTGCAGAGATGCTGCTCCAGCCGCAGTGAANTGGCACAACTCAAGGAAGAAATGTGAAACACAGAGCCATGACTGCCCCTGTGCCAGAGACCTGAGCTGGCTGGCAGTGCTGGCATCCAGTGCCAGGAGCCCTTCTGGGGCAGGGCCTGGAATGTGGGACTACAACAGTGCAATGAGCTGGCAGTTGACAGCAGGAATAACCCCTTCTTCCCAAAGAAATCCTGGAGGGAGAGAGCTACTTATAAATCCAGAAACCCTCCAGGCATTAGAAAGAGGAGGAAGGAAGGACCCTGCACAGCTGGTTTCCAGGTTTTTATGCTGTTACTTCACACACATTTCATATGCAAACAGCAGTGTCTGTGCTGAGCAAACAGTTTTGTTTTCAGGCAAGGAGGAGGGAGCTAAAGATGAACTAAAGGTTACACAAAACCAGCTCAACCAGTTCCATGTCAGTGGAGAAGTAGGAATGAATTTTGCCTGTGTACTGGATTCCAAACTTGAAATGAGCCTGCCTTATCTAACGAGATAGAGTTGCCACTCATCAAAACCCAATCTCTGGTGTTCTGTCCAGTCTGACAGAAAACAGGCTCTGGTCTGTCAGTTTTTCCCAACCTTCCGGAACAGTGAGAGACCATTTCAGTGATCAAAGAGTGGATTATTACATTTATGGGATTAGAAACATACGGTTGCTTTAGTTCAGGTTTCTCCACCTCTTTCCCCATTGCTGCATGGAGTGGGGGGGCTGTGCTGCTGGGGGCTCCAGCAGCTCTGGCCTTGGTGAGGAGGGCTCTTCCTATCACATGAGAGCCCAGAGCTGGTGGCTTTGGGCTCTTGGTTCCAGGAACTGTTGCTCCCCACCTGAGAAGTACCTGACTCCAGTCACATCAGTTTGGTTGGGGTGTAGTGCTAGTGCAGAGCAGGAACTCCTGGAAACACTGAGAGTTCCCAGATGGGCTCATGGTACATCAGATGGAAGTGAAGGGAGAGGCAGGACATTGGTCTGATCTGTTTTTTTTCTTCAGAGATGAATGTGTAAAAGGTGATGCTTTAGTAATGTGTACCAGAATTTCCTCCTGGAAGTCAGAAATGCAAAGGGAGTGCTGCAGTGGGCAGGAGGTGACTTGCTCACCTATTCCCAGGGGTGTCATGGGCCTCTCTGGGTTAGATTAACGCTGTCTCAACACTCACATTGTGGAACAAAGTTACTTCATACAGTTTCCTTTGTGTTTTTTAGCATTGTATGTCTTTGAAATCTTCAAATTGTCTTCTTCTACCCTAATTTAATAAGAAAGCTGTTTAACTCTTTGTTCTAGGAGTCTCTTACTGTTCTCTTGTCATTTTAAAATCACTGTACTTTTACAGAGCTGTGAAATGAATTGGATTTTTATGGACTTGATTTTGACAGTGCATGATCTTTTAACAATTTCCAGGTATCTAGAAATGTTAAGAAGATAAACCACTCTGGTACATTGATGATTCAGAAAGATAAATTTATAATGAAATCACTCTGTACATGTAACTATTTTATTTGGCATTTTTGTATTTAAATGGCTGTATTTATTTTCATGTCATGACAATTTATATATAACGTGCCATAATTGTACAGATAGCATGTTTTATGAGTATGGTTTCTAAATGGAAAATAACTTAATGTTTATATTCAATAAAATTGCAGACTGTGTAACACAATATCTTAATTAAAACTACTTTTGAAATTGCTACCTGGTGTAAGTAATGCTGGCTTTCATTTTTCTGAGCCCAGCACTTTGATCAGGTTCTCGATGGCTGCCTCGATCCCGAAGAGCCGGAGCGTGCTCCGGAAGCTGCCAGGGATGCTCTCCACACTCGTCATCCTCTGCTCCAGGACTGCAGGAGAAACAGAGCAGTGCAGGTTATCTTCCAAGAGCTGCAGCAGTGCTGACAGCACGTGAGTAAAGCAGGATGCCTGCAGGCAGACAGGGTTTGTGAGCCCCTGGAGATTACACAGGAAGTAAAGTGTAGCTGCTGCTGAATTGGGGTGGATTTGTCTGGTTGGGCTCTGGGAGCTGGAGTTCTATGGCCAAAACCAGGGTCTGGCAGCTCAGGAACAGTCCCTGAAGTGACTGAGGTTACCTTGTTCTGGTACTTTGGGCAGCAGGTCCAGGACAGGTGTAGTGGTCCCTTCTTCATCAAGATGGATCTTCCAGACAATCATCAATTCAAACCTGTAGCAAAGGCAGTTCAGGTTAACCAGGTGCTGTCTTTGAGGTTCCTTCAAAGCAGAAATTGCAGCAGTCACGAGGCTCAACCTCATGCTCTGCAACAAAATTCACCTCACATAATGCAACGAACCCTCTCTGGATTCAGGAACCAGGAGCGCATCAGTCCAATGACAAGGAAAGGGTCTGGCTCTATCCAGATTTGCACAGTGCAGTCAAAGTGAGAGGAAAGCAAAGGAGAGCACTAAGTGTCCCCTGGCTCCAGCCCTCATGTAATATCTATTCAGGATCAGATGCTTGGAACAGGAAACTTGTTTCAGAAGTGTTTGTATAAATGGTGATGTGCTGGGTTTGGAATAAGGGCCACTCTGCTCTTCATGGCCTTTTTAGACTAATGGCAGGTAGACATCTGTCCAAGGCCCACATTCCTGCAGTTCTTTGCTTTTAATTAAAATAAAGCTTAACAACATTGTTACTTCTTCAGGAATAGTGCTGTTGGTTGTGCAAGGCCAGTCATGATTCCCAGCTTTCACAGTGGCACGAGATCACTGCACCATCCCAAGGGAACAGTGAGGCAGGAGCTGAGTCCAGAACAACATCCACAGCAGAGCTGCTGCTTTACAGCTCCCTTTGTTCCCCCCAACCCTCAAATCCCTTACTGGAGGTAAGGCTTTCCTAATCCAAAGCTGGTCTGCACAGTGAGTCACTCTGAGGAGGAAGGTCCCTTTCTCAGTGGTGTTCAACCCATCTAAGAGTTTCCTTCCAATGTGATTTGTCAGCCTTTTGCCACTTCATTTTTACAAAGCCTTAGGGAATTTGTGCACAGCTTGTTCTAGGATTTTGCAAACAGATTTCTATGCCAGTCTCTTTTCTACCAAGCCACTCAAATGACTTTTATATTCCTGTGTTTCATGTGGGTGAGAGGGAATGAGGATAATGGAACTGGCACCTGGCACCAGAGGAGAAACTGTAAAATAATGCAATTTCTTCCCTATCCGGGATAGTCTGAGAACAATTCATTCCTGCACCCCTGAGTTAAAGCAGTTAGTTTTAAAGGGCAAGTTTAGCTGAATGAAGCAGCATCATCTCTCAGGATTTGTTTGGTAGTTCTACACACAAACATAATGAAGCCTTATTTCCATGGAAATTAAAGCATGTTAAAGCAAGGTGTAACAGGAGCAGGGAACTGTCTGATCCAGTCACAAAATAGTCACTTTTCATTGCCCTTACAGAATTCCTCACAGTGATAGTTACACCATCTTATATTTAACTGTAAGGATTGTTTTCCCCCTGCTGAAAATCCCAAATGTACTGGAACATCTCTCTCTCTACTGGAACAGAGAGGCCAAACAAATCCCATGTGCCTTGTAGGTAATAATTCCTTCATCTAACTGATTTCCATCTACAACAATGGAAAAGTATAGCCACAGTTGCTTTGCCTCCATTGCATAGTAAATGCCCTTTTCTTTCTGTTTTTTAATGGCAAGACACCAAGGAACTTGGCTTTGCTGGCATGGGACTGAGATCCCTGCACCTCCTGCCACAGAAGGAACCCAGAGCTGCAGCACAAGGCTGCTGCCCTGCCTGTGCAATCCCTCACCTGTATAAGGACAGAAAGGCATTTATTGGCTTACCCAGAAACTTTGGGGCTTCTTAGAATTATAAAATCTCCCCAAAGTCCTTCCGGAAGGGTCACAATGTCAGGATACTTGGCCTGTGAACAAAAAGGTTCGATTGATTTATAAAAATCACAGCACATAAGGTGATTCCTATCCAGTGCTCCCTAGTCACAGTGGATTGCACTAAGTTAAGAGTAACAATACTCACTCTGAAATTCTGACTTGTTGCTTTCTTTTTTTTAGAGATCCTGACATAAACCCCAGGAAACCTTGAAAGAATACTTTTATTTTAACTAAGTTTGTTAATTGGATTTAATAACACAATACATCACCATGTGACCCCCCTTGCCTCTGTGAGTGATGACACATCACTGGTACACTCTGGTTTGAGATGGACACCAAGCTCCACACAAGGCTTTGAAAGAGTAATTAAAGCAATGAGATACCAAAAATAACCAATGTTAGCAAAATATGGGACAACAGCAACATGATGAAACATAAAAATACTGGCTCCTATTAAAATTCCATGTTTCTGGGAATTATTTTCAGTTACTACAATGTGCAAAGGTTGATGGTTGCTCCATTACTCTGTTAGTCCATCTGATGTGTTTGATGTGTCTCGTGAAAGCCTCAGAACTTTAGAACTATTTTAAAAGCACGTAAAAGAACTCATAGCTCTGTATGGATCCTGCAGGTGCCAGGTAACCCAGAGAATGAGGGGATGCACAGACACTCAGCACCAAGGACTAGCATCCTGCAGGGATGTGCTGCTGGAAAAGGAAACAGAATGGAGCCACAGACTCCAGGGCTCTGCCCTCTTGTCCTGCCTCGTATGCTGGACACAAAGCTGTGTTCCAAACCTTGCAGTTTATAAAGTGTGAAAAGTCTCCCAGCCTGAATCATTCCACAGAGCTCCCAGTACAAGCAGCAGGTCTTATGGAAAAGGAGCAGGAAAGCTCAGCTTTGAGCAGCATGGAGAAAATGAGTTTGGTTTTATGGAATTACGCCTCATCTGGCAGAGCAAAATTGCTACCAGATGTGACCTTGCTCTGGTTTAGGAATTTCTGACAAACTGAAGGGGGGGCTGTGCAGGATGCCAAATGATATAAAACACATGGAATTTGCTCATTCTGATTTCTACCCAGTATCCAGTACTGTATTTATTGTGAGGATAACAACCATGTTCTATCCTGGGAACACAGACACAGAAGGGAGGACACTGAGCAGGGCAGTTACATACAGTGTCAGAAGTGTGGCTGATCAAAGGTCACCCATGCAGCAGAGCAGGGATCCTTTTCCAGCTTTACTCCCTGTGGAATTATGCCCTTCTGATAGCAAAACAAGTTTTCCAGGCTTTGCTTCTCAATAACCCATGCCTGATTTCCACTATGAGCCTCTCCTTGCCGGTGTCAGATGCCTGGGAGGATTGAGAGATCCTTTAGCTCCAGGCTGTAGGTACTGGAAATGCAGGATTCGCTTCTGCCTGGAACTCAGCTCCTGCACTCCTCATTTACAAGAGATCCTGAGTATCCCATAGCTAAACACCAAGTCACACTTCATCTGCCCATACCCAGACATTTGGGAATCACCAGAGAAAATAGAACAGTGGAACCTTATAAGAGTTACAATTGCCAAAACACTGAAATGCTCCCAGAGCTGTCTCAGGAGTCCCTGTGCAGCTACCATGACATGTTCCCCCCAAGCTGGGGGGGTATTTATGTTCTATGGAAGCCAGAGGCAACTCAAGGAAACCCCAGTGTACGATTTTGTGTGGAAAAGCTTCCCTGTACCTGGAACAGAGAGCCCCGCTGAGTTCTGCACACTGCGAGGGCCGTTCTGTGCCTTCCCTCAGTGCCGGCGCTCTGGCAACCAACCTGAATGCTGTGAGAAGCCAATCCTGTGTGAAATTCAGAGGATTTGGGATAAAATCCAGCTTTTCAGCGGGAAAGGTCATATTTTAGCTATCCACAAAACACACAAAAAGCCAAACCACAAATACCTACACCTCTGTTTGCTATAAGCCAAGTCCTGGCAGGGCCTGAGGCAGCCCCGGCCCAAATCCGTGCGAGGATCCCGGCTGCCATTCCCACCTTCCACCAACACCCAGTGGGAGCAGGAAGCAAAGCTACCACACCCAGGATCAAACAGCAACCTTAAAAACACTGGCAATTCCAGGAATGAACTCTGGGAATGCAGTCACACAACTTGCCTCTTATATTCCACACAGAAAATACAGGTTCTGAATCCCACAGTTAAATGTGGGGATCTGGCAGGTGATTGAACAACCAGGCACAGGGTGAGCATGGACAGATCCCCAATTCCAAACACTCTGTGGGTACCACATTACCACCTCATCTTCTCTGCTGAGCAACTTTCCAAGTTTTCCTTGAGGAAAAGCTGAGCAATAAAACTGGAGTAACAGAATGAGCTGAGCCACTGAAAGGTCTCTTGGGAAAGTCAGGAACTCCTGAGGGATCTCGTAAACCAGACCCAAGGCAAGGGAAAGAGACCCCATCAAGGACGTGACAGCAGATGGGAAGGATCAGCTACAGCTGCATTAAGCAAAACCTGACTTTAATCAAGAAATATCTTTCCTCAGATGACTTTTAAATGTCAGCCTATGATCAAAACCAAAAGTCCAAGCTATTATTACTCCTAGATGGAAATCGTTTTTCCAGCTCCTTCAGGAGTCCAGGCAGGGAATCTTATGGGAACTTTTGTCTCAAACAGGAATAGTCTCAAACCACAAAGGGACCGTGATGATGGAATGCACAGCTTTCCCCTGCTCCCATGACAGATTTTACACACACACACACAGAGCCATCCCACTTGTAGCAACTATTTCTCAACAAAATATATTATTCTGCAGCTGTTTAAAGCTGCACTGCAATTTTCTGCACACAAAATCTCTGCTAAGGAAAATACAAATGTGTTCAGCTTAAGAGCTGTAGCTACAATTGCAAAGCAAAATTGGCAAGGTAGGTACCAGATAAAAGCAGGTAGATTTGCTTCTGTCCCACTTAGCAAGAAAACACACGATTGCTCCCAGCTGGAACAACAGGTCTCCCTTTGACTGCTAATTCTGAACTTGCTGCTCTGGAAGAAGGATATATATAAAGAGTTATGGTACCACGAGCTCCTCAATAGGAAAAAGCCATTTCTAAATCTGCCCAGGAGGCTCCATTTGGGTTCTAATTTGGATGATTTCTCTGTATGGTTTGCTCATCTAAGGCCACATTATCACTGACTGAAATCACACACGGATGGAAGCACCAAGACTTTAAATCCTTTCACTGACATAACACCAGTAATTTTTAAAATTAACTTCACTAAAGCAATAAAGGCATATTTAGAAAGTGGAAGTTTCTCATTTTGTGCAACTAAAGGAAGTGTAAGCAAGAACAGATAATAATGCACTTTCACCCTTCAACTAAATTACACCCCATAGAAACACTGTATTTTCAGAATGGATTCATGAAGCTTCACCACTCGTAATTAAGTCTCAGAATAAATACAGCTCCCATCTTCCCATCTTGAGGCAAAGTTCCTCAAGCAAACCAGTCCTGCTGGTGATCCCTGTGATGCCAATCACCCAAACCTCCGGCGCCGGCGGAACCGAGGTCGAGAAGAGCACAAGGACAAAGTGGTTTTGTCTAAAATGATAAAGTGGTTTTGTCCCCGTGGCAGTCCCAGCCCACTCCCCATGCTCAGTCAGGCTTAGTCCTCTGCTTTTAAAATTAAAATCACAAGTGACACAACCAGACTCAAGTCTCATTTTTTAGAAGAGGAAAGGAGAATTTTGGGAGCAGATCTGAGGCCTGTAAGAAAGTCTGACAATGGCAAGTAGTGACAGGAGAACAGGGAACAGCTTCCCACTGATAGAGAATATCGCACCAGGGATGGATGGATGGATGGATGGGTTCCCAGTGAGGGTGGGGAAGCCCTGGCACAGAGTGCCCAGAGAAGCTGTGGCTGCCCCTGGATCCCTGGAGGTGTTCAAGGTCAAGCTGGATGGGCTTGGAGCAACCTGGGATAGTGGGATGAGATGATCTTTAAAGGTCCCTTCCAACCCCAGCCATCCTGGGATTCTATAAATAACAGTTTGAATGCAAACATTTACCAGAATCCCTCCCAAGCTCAGGACACACCTGGTTCCCTCCTGCAGCACAGGCACAGCTGGTTGGTTACTTGGATAAAAAGTGCTCTGCACTCACCTCATTTCAGACCTGCCCTTTTTATCAGCCCGGATCTGTGACTTGAGTCATTGATCCCTTTGCTAAGATTCAATTTGCAGCTACCTCTGGTAGATCAGTCAATGCTCTGCACAAGTACCTGAAACCACTGACCACCAGCCCCAAATCCAGTGGCCTTTGCTCACTGCCAGAGAAATCCCTCTGCTTTGTTCTTTCCTTTTCTCCTCCCTTGATTACAGCTTCTCTTTTTTGGCCCCTGCTCTATTTCCATTGCCACTTATTTTCCTCCTTCCATATTTCCATAATATTATTATTATTATTTTTCGTGCTTGACTCAACCATAAGTCTACATGATTCAGTTTGTCACTATGCTCACAATGTGACCAATAATTTTCCATAATTTTTGAATTTTCCTAATTGGATCTAGGCTGTAGGTCTACAGAAGAGCCAACCCAGCATAACCAAGGCCCAAGTACACAAAATTCTGTCTCATTTCTTTTCAATATCACTTTGTCATATGGCAACCATGTGTTTATTTGCAACTTAATTACAGCAGACTGGGAATAAATTAAAATACATACTGGAGGTTTATTTTTGTGAGGAAAAACAGAATTAAATGAACACGAAACCTCAGGAAGAACAGGAAGGGGTAGATCATAAACAGGGAACAAAGAGGCTGCAGATGCTTTTTCTTCACTTCTTCCTTGCTGGGCAAGAGATAAATCTTCTCTCCAGTACTTCTCTTTAAAATTGCCAGGGTAAAAGATCTCTACTTGCTTATGAATGTTTTAAACCCCATATTTTTCTAGCTTCAAATTCTTGGATTTTGGCATTTTATTCCACTTTTAATATACAGCATCTTAACACTGAGCTGGCTGTGGAGCCACCCCCTGGCACAGGGATGGGCCCAGCTCCAAGGCCAGGGCACAGGAACTCATTGGGATGTTGTGGGAGAGCACTAACACTGCCTCATGACATTTATTTTGGTGGAAATACCCAGAAAACCAGCAGAGCTCAGCAGTTCTGTTCTTCCTGCACAACTTTACTGACATACCAGTTTTCATTCTATTGTATTTTGAGTCCCCTGCCCTCTCTCTGCAGCAAGGTATAATTAAATATTTCTTGATGATAAACTTCACATATGGCACCATGTGGAAGACAGCAGAGATGTCTAATTTAGCAAGAGATAATGAGCAGCCAAGGACAATACAGAGATGAAAAATTATGGAAGGAAAAAAGATGTCATATTGCATAGCAGCATGAAATATCAACAACTCAGGAAGAAAGAATTGTGAGCCAAATTTTCAATAATCTGAAGGAAGCAGACTGCAGGAAAGGCATTTTTAGAAGAGAAATTAAGCCAAGTTTGTGTTTTCTTCCATTACAACAGAAGCAAGATACCTCATAGAGCTGCATTATTTTCTGTATAAAAGTTGCTGCAAGATTCTCTCTAAGCCTTTTTGATGTCTTAATAAAAGGATCCGGAATTGCAGAAAGCAACTTGAAGTATCACAGAAAAGTTGATTATCAAATGTGGCCCAACTTGCTTTTGTACAGTTTACATTATCAAGCTCATCCAGACAGCACGATTTAAACATCATCTAAATAAAAGCATCTGAATTTAGTTAATGACTTGGCTCTAACACTGTGTTATTTTTTTCCCAAGTAGGCAGATTAATTTAAAAAATAAACCAGAGGACACAATGAAGAACATCTAGTTCATCTAAATTAGCTCAAGGTGAGACATTTACTTTTAAAAAAGTATGATTAAAAAAAAGTTTTTAAGACAAGGTACTCAGCTTATGCTCATCATTTATTGCTGTGGTTTTTTAATCTTTCTTGAAGATTTGAAGAGTTATTTGCTTCTATATGGGCAAATGTATCTTATCTGGTAAAGACAGGTATGTCCATAGACCCACCAGGAACATACAAAATACCATTTTCATTTCTCACCAAAAGATCTAAATTGATGGAGAGGTCAATCTATCACTTAGAGCAAACTGTCCCACAGCAGAGGGGGGTCTGGCCAAAATCTGTCCCATCTGCCTGTGCCTGTCCTGTTGGTGTCCTAAGGAACAGCTGTGCCCCTCACTGCACACCAGGCACAAAGGAGGAACCTCGGCTGGCACAGAACAACCCAAAAACCTCCTGTGGCATTTGCACTCAGATAAAGCTGGGCTCCAGTTATAGCTCCACCCAGATCAGTGATGAGTGGCAAAATTCACAGCACAACTTCTCCTGAATGTGTACAATAATCACTCACCCAGCCTCCAGAAGGATCAGATTTTTCCTTGAACATACACAGCTATGTCCCTGTGCATCCTCTTTCACAAATACCTCTTTTCTATTATTCTTCCTGAACTTTACAAAAAGGTTTAACACCTGCATTAGGTAAAAAGTGAAGCTTTACCTATAGATCTATATTTTCTATAAAACATATACTGTGGATACACTGAAATCTTTCCCACAAGACATCTATCCTCTTGTAATGGTTCTACAAAGCACTACATTTTGGACAGACTCTACAGAAATTTCCCACCCAGTAGCTTTCATTTGTCTGGTTATTTACAATTATCAGCTGCTTATGTGAAAATAAATATTAACATGCAGTGCTGAAGTGCCTGTTGCTATCAACAAGAGCAGGAACGGGTCCAGCTGAAAAGCCCTTGAAAGCTTTAAACCCATTGAATTCTTTCCATGTCATACCCAAATACGGTCCTTTAGATCTGGCTGTCAACAACACGACGTTGCAGACTTCCAAACACATCCTTAGCACAAACAAGAGGGACGCAGGAAATATTCTTGAGAAGACACAAACATCTGCAAGAAGAGATTCACCAATTTATAATTATTGTATATGTGAGAGTGTAAAGTTGTCAATTCACTGGTAAATAACAGGCTTGGAAAATTGGTCAACTATCCCCAAACTTTCATCTACTCAACAACTTCCACAAAAAAGCTGCAAAACCTCCCCAAAAAAACAAAACAGAAGCAAAAATAAGGAACACTGAAAACCTGTAGCACTGTATGTGTGCAAACTGTGCTATACTTTTGATCAAATCTCTCACAACAAATTGGATTTTGTCTCAAATATCTGTGTACTGGCGAGTAGAAAAGAATTTAGGGCAGCAAGGAAAATTCTTTAGTGTATCCAGGAGGAGAAATCACAGGCAGCTGCCAGGCAAAAACATCTCCTTATGCTCCACTTTATTTGGTTTATAAAGGCCAAAGTTGCACTGCCCAGGAATGTTGTGTGATGTGTGTGGATAAATATTTATTTCATTGCTTAGGTACTGCAACAACACAAAGAGCACTGATAATACCAACAGCAGCTGCCAGTGCATTTCATTCAGTTTCAATGCAAACTTGAGGCATTTCATAATTTGAATTTCAGTTGCTGGCCTTGCAGAAACATTTCAAAACTGTTGGTAACAATGTGTTTTATTCTGGTAGAAGCCCAGCTGAAAGGAAAGTAGTTAATATTAAAACCTTCTCTTTTTCCTTCATCAGTTTCCCAAGCAATACTTTAGATCTCTTGTGTTTTTAAAGCTCGAAGGAAGTAAAGTGACCCAAACACTCCTGTGTGCAAATGTGGTGAATATTTAAAGTTTTCCTTGTGTATTAAGCAGGAGATCTGCCCTAAAAGCTGTGGAATAATGCCTGCTGCAACCTGGGTTCTGGAGCACCAACCTTTCCCAGCCTTTCTCACAGATGGATCTGAGGAAGGAGCCCTCAACCCTCTCAAATAAAAATAGGTCAAGAAAAAGGAAATTAAAGCAACAGACAAAAGGAAGATTTCCATTCCCAGAATTTAAACATGGAGTTACCCCCAGATCATATTAAAAACTGAGGCTGTAACACCCAGGCTCCATTCCCAAATCCAGACTGAGTCCCACAGCAGGAACTATAAGGGATATATAGACAACCCCATGGAAAAACTCAAGAAGAAAGGCAAGCACCATAGTGTTATTTAAAATGGAGTTCTGGGTTACTTCAATATTCATTTTCCACTATAGAAAGACCTCTGGATGACTCTTCCCAAACACACTGAGCTCTAACATCTGAGGCCTCCAGCATATTCTTCACCTTTGGCTTTTCCTACTTTTTCCCCTTCCCTGTTTTGGACTCAGCTCCTGCATTAGCATTTCTCGCAGCTGCCCCTGCCAGTGCAGAAGCAGCACTGTCTAGACTCTGCACATATTTGTGCCTCCTAAAACCTCTTAAAAGAATTCCAATTGTAGCTGTACAGCTCCTAGATCTCCAAATCACATTTCTGATCTCTAGCATATCCCTATGAATTCAGAATGATTGCCTAACAGTTCAATTCTAATTAACTCATAGGATCTTTCCTGCTAATTCCCATGAGACAAAAATACCATAGCACTCATTTACCAAAGTACTCGCTGTAAATGGACCTTACAAAATGTCCCAACTTGCTGAAACAAAATCAGTTTATTCCACCTTGGACAAGTCACATTGTGCAAGAGAAGTAAAGGCCATGAAATACAGAAAAAGTAGCAAATAAATAATAGAAAAATAGAATATCCAGAGTTGTAAGGGACCCACAGGGATCATTGATATCAAAGCCTGTGCAAGCATTTCCACAGGGACAGTCCAAGAGGGAAGCTGGGATTGTCTAGCACGTGGGATATGTTGACACAACAGGAATTACAAGGGAACTCATCTCTGTCCCCAGCCCCAAACTTCTCCTCATCTTGGATCATGAAAACAAAACTCAGTGTTTCAGAAATAACTCTTCTTGTTCTCCAGTCATTTGATGATTCCTCCAGATCCCAAAGGAAAGTGAACACTCAGCATTTAATGTGAAGAACAGAGAGAAATCATCATAAAAATGTAAATTGGCAAAATCTATCTGATCCTGGGAAAAACCCAAACCACGCCAATGTTCTCCTTCAACAAGACATGTTTATAAACCATACACAGAGCCATCCACAAAAACATAACCAGTCCAGAGATCTTTTTCTTTTTGTTTTTAACATTTCCCTCCTGGAAGATGATACAGGGGGAACTGTGCTGGAGTATCAGGAGATACCCAACTCCTGTTTGTTTGGAGTTGCCAAAGTTTGGCCACAAATGCCAGTCAGACCATAAAGCAAACATAATTAATCACTTCATGGGTGTTTTCAACTTGTAGTCAATTCTGAATTCTGTGCACTGTGGAATTATAAATCTCTAGAAATGTGATAATCAAAAATACCAATATAGTATTAACAGTTAAATTTAGAAATTATATATTTGTACATACACACACACTTCTGTCCTGCCATTTTGCCCCTTCACACTCTCACTGGTAGCTGCAGAACTGCTGTACAAATAATTTTTGCCATTGTCCACTAATTCACCCAAAGAAACCATCTGATGCTACTGTTTGTAATGGGAAAAACATGAATCAACAGGCAAAGACAACTGATTTTTAAATCTAAAAGGAAACCACAAGCAAACTTTGTTATTGTCCTCAAAGTGTCTTCTTGTCCCAGTTCCCAACAAATCCTTCATTTTGACTAAAATGCTTCAAAATATTTGTGTCCTTAGTTTACATCTCCTTCCTGAGACAGTCTCTCAGTGGAGAGGCATCCTGTTACTAATTCCTGCTTAAATTTAAAACCAAGGGGAAAACATGTGAGGACCCAAACAACAGAGATACCAGCAGCAAGTCACAGGAACCCAACCCCATCTCCCTGCTGACATCTCAAACCACCAGTTTTATCTGTAAGATCAAGCTGAATTCTCACATGTCAGTTCTGATAGTCTGAGATGGCAACAGAGCATAACAGAAGCCCAAAAAAAAGATGACTGGGACTTCACTTTTTAGAGAAGTACATAGTGTTTTATATGGAAATGGAAAGTGCAGCCAAGCATGACCAAGAAAATGGAAACCAGATGAAAAGTGCAAACAAATAGAGAAAGACCATTAGAGTAATTACATACTCTTATTTTCTATAATTAGTATATTTAAAATGCAGACTTTTCTATATTTACTTTTTCCCCAGTATTTCTTAGATATAAATGATATATTTCTAGATATAGTTATTTAAAACATAGAATTGTCAATCTGTCATTAAAGCCCAAGCTTTATTGAAGAGAAATGTTGTCCCTTTGCTCTGGTAGGATGTAGCTGCCTTTTGAAGAAATGGAACTGGGTATGAGAAGCAATGACATCAATGAAAACCTACAGGAGGCTTATGGCTCATGCTAGAAACTGAACAATTGCTGCAAAATACAATTATTTTAGAAAACATTTGACAACCTCCAAGTTCTATTGATGAGTAACAATGCTCAATACTGGCACAGGACAGAAACCAAGCCCCAAGCTGAGCTCTTTGAGCTGTTCCAGACACACAGAAGATGTGCTGAGTTGAGTATTTTGGAAAAACATGACTCAGCAAATAGCTGAAATAGAAATGCCCAATACACAGGGAAGTGTCACCATTTGAACCCCAAAAATGAAGTGATATTATTTGACAGAAAGGCAGGAGGACAGGGGAAATCTTCCACATTTTGTTACAATGGCCAGGGGTTTAAAGCTGTATTTACTCAGGGTAGGTGGGCACCTTGCTTTGGACCATCACAGGGAACACAGCTCTAGGTAATGATATAATAAAGATTCCACTAAATTTCTTCACTGATGAATATAGAGACAATATGTGAAAGCTTAAATTAAAGCTTAATTTCAGGTAGCTCTGAAGAAAGGCTTTACAAATTACTCAGTCTAAAATGGTCACTGCCATTATATCTTAGATCTAATGTGAGAAAAACAAACCACAAATTAAAACTGATGTTGTGGGAATGAACAGAAACCTAACCAAGAGGCAACGAGTTGTGGCAGTAATTAGTGTCCTCAGAAAGTGATACTAATGAGTATTAATATTCTAGTCACTGTAGTAAAGAACTGGAATTGGGATGCAATTACAATTGAAAATGAAGCTTTTTAAAATGTAAGCTCCCAGGTGCACACGTATCATATTGCAATTTTAGGTTTATTCCCACATAACGACATACCCCATGCTTTTTGCAATGTATTGTTAATATTTTTAAATATTAAGGAAAATCTGTGTTTAATATCTCAAGGTTTACCAGCAGTATTTTGTCTTTTCCTATATTTTTTTCCATAAGGATATCCATGACCACTGATTACAGAAGGAATGCAGTAACT
>VZTT01042078.1:25269-52588 GCA_013400855.1 Buphagus erythrorhynchus | reverse complement strand
GCAGCTTGGAGTTCTGCAGCTCAAATGGTACATCCAGGAAGGAAAGGGCAGAGGAGAAGAAGGACAAGCTGTTTTTGGTAAAAATCCACCCCCTGCTTCCATCAGTGATCTCACCTACTGGGCTCTGCTCAGTACCTGGATGTGGTGAATTGCATTAAAAACCAAACCAATGAGTTATCACACTGGGGTACATGCATGTAGCTGAGGTTTCTTTCCATGCTGTGGATTGTCTTAATTCTGCTGATATCAGAATGACCCTTTATTAGGGATTTATTTTAGTGCCACGAGCCTTTGTGGCAGTGTGTCACTAACATTGTGTGTGTTTTAAATCAGTGTCTTAGCACCTGTACCACTGTGAGTGCCAGCTCTGTGTGTGCTGTTCCATCCCTGTCCTGGGGGTGTTTGCCTTTTTGATGGTTGGTGTCCATGCTACACACAGATTAGTCTTTCCTACCATAGTGAGATAAACCAGCATTTTTTTTTCATTTTTAATCTGCAAATAATAATAAAGTAGCAGATCTGATGGTTGATGCTTATCCAGGGGAGAATTGCTCCAGTAGGGCATCAGTGATATTCTCAGAGCCATGAAGATGAAAAAAATCAATTAAAACTCTGGATGATCTAGGCACTTTAGTTATCTAACTGAACTGCAGTTTTGGTTCCCCTTTCCCATTTCTAGTCAATTTTTTGTAGTCACTTGGTCTCCTGCTCATTGAATTTGTGCCTTCATTGCACTCTTCAAATCANTATTTCACAGTAAGACAAACTTAGTGTTCTGCTGTTGTTTTTTGTCTGTTTTATCTATCAGGAGTGTGGGTATTTATCCATCCCTTAGCCCTCGGGGTTGCAGTGGCTGAGTTGTGTGCAGAGCAGTCCCTGTAAGAGTTTGCCACAAGAGAGCAGTGTTGGTGTGATGAGCTGGGAGAGCAGCACGCCCCTGGTACTGCAGCTCTGCCTCCAAAACCACCCTGAGATGCTGCAAGGGAAATTCGAATGCAGCACAACAAATCTCCTGGGAGCTCAGCAGGACTGAGGGATAAAAATAATGAATGGGGCTTAATTTCTGGTATTGAGATTTGAGTTTCTTAAAGGCATCATTGATATCACTGTGGATTCTTTGGAAAATTTCAAGGAGTTGAAAATTTCATCATGCTGCTGATAATCTAAATATGGTTTTTTTTCCTTTTTTTCCCCCAGTGTGACTCCACTGATAACAGTGCTGTTTAGTTGGTTTCTCTGAGAGTGTAATCTGGTCATGTGTGTATATTTGGGTAGGGTGGCCTGATTGTGGCCTCCCAGTACCTGAAGGGAGCCTACAGGAAAGCTGGGGAGGGACTATTTACAAGGGGATATAGTGACAGGATAGTGGGGAATGGCTCCAAAATGAAAGAGTAGGTTTAAATTATATGATAGGAAAAAATTCCTATACCTTCCTAGTTGGAGACCAGAGCTGCAGCAGTGCTTGAAATATATGAGTGCCAGTTTCTCCTCAAAAAAAGTAAAACTTTTATGTTGAGAAGCTGGTATGGATTAGTGTGGAAATAATTAACCTTAACTTGTGTGCAGCTTGTTAATGAAAAATCTGTCTCAATATTGCAAATTATAACTGCTTTCAGTCTTGATCACATTACTGATTTTCACTGAAATGTATTAAAAATATTTTTCTATCAATAAGAGCCAATACTAAATTTCTTAAAGCATGTGCCTGATAGCTCCTGACTTGAAAGCCTGGACTCTGATTTTAAAACTGCCACTTTACTGTGGGGCTGTCAATGATCTGTTTCCATGTGATGGAGAGCTTGCTATCTAAAAATGACATGGCAAGTATGTGTCAAAATGAGATCCTACAGAAGCCAGGCTCAGGCTTAAGAAAGCAGGAAGGATTACAAGAAAGCAGGGTGGACAAGATGTGTTTAAAGGAGAGAAGGATGTAAATGGGGAGAAGTGGCTAGGGGGTTTAAAAAAAAAAGGTGAAAAATGATCCAGTCATGGAGCAACATTTTAAGCTTGAAGTAAGTGGAAGAGAGATAGCAGACTGCACTCTCTTGGTGCAATAAAATGCTGAACTTAGCAGAAATGGATCAGCAGATAATTTGTTCCACTTGGAGGAGACCAACAAAAGCAGTGGGGTGAGAGGAGAAAATGGTGGGAGAGTATGGCTGTGCTACATCAGAGTACAGTGGTCTAGACAGGTCTGGCCTTTCTCCAAGTGTCTGCCACTGGGTGCTTAGGAAGGGGCAGCAGAAATGCATGTGACAAGTTTGTGATTACTTTCCTCCTGCTTTACCTGTTATTTTTTAAAAGACAAATAGGGAGAAGGGGTCGCAGTGTGCAGTTCCTTGTAGGTGAGAATGGGAGCTGGGATAAAGTCTATCTGAACTGATTAGCCAAATTAGTGCACTTGCTAAAGTAGCCAAAACTGAGCTTCATTTTGACTAAAAATAGTTCTCTTATCTAAATCTGTCATGTACCCACTCTGCCTTCCACTTCCGAAATGTTATCGCAGCTGCAGTGTCCTGCATCCCAAATTTAGAACCATTCATGCCACCGAATTTTCCAGTACAGTAGATGGATGCAGCAGCTTTTTTAGAAACTAAAAAAGAGAAAAGGTTAAGAATAACATAATGCAGAGCCACCATACTGAAATATCTGTGCTTCATCTTTGGTGGCCATTACTGTCTTCAGTTCTTTAAGTAATGATGGTACAAAATGAGGATTTTAGTGTCTGAATTATCAGAGATGGTTCTGTTTTTTTTCTAGAATGCTGACGAGTGTCCTTGACACCCCTTTTGTGGAACAGTGTATTTGACTACAATCTGTGAGTCACATGGGGCATGAACTGTGCTGGCTGCTTATTGCTGTAAGCCACATTTGAATGTGAAATATATCCCTAATATGCAGCAAGATGAGACAAAGGACTGCCAGAGCTTTATAGATCTGTAGCTTTCCATGAGCCCTCACAAATGGAGGTTGTTTGGGGGAAGTTTGGTTTTGTTGTTGTTTTTTTTTTTTTTTTTCACAGGTACATGCAGAAACAAGGTCACAAAATCTTTTTTTTTTCTCCTGCTCATATACAGTTGTCAGCACAACAGCCCACATTATATCTGATAGCCAGTGTATTTTCATGCTTTAGGACTTTCCAGAATACCTTTCACTAAATCCAGGTCTGAATGAAAAGTGTATGCTATTTAATAGTTTCTGTTATTAAATGGTTGGAAACTCTTTCTTTATGTTCTGTCTAATAAAATTTTCTTTGAGAGATACAAAACCCCACTCTCTTGACAGAGTAGGTGAGCAAGCTTTTATATTTAGATTAAGCCTTTATGTTTAGATTAGTTATAAGGTTGCTCATCAGCTCACAAACTGACCAGAGCTCTTGAAACAGCCTGAATTGCTGTTAGATCTAGTAAAATGCATGTGAAATGTTGTGTTTGTCCTAGTGTTTTGCCAGTTCTTGCCAGATTGTAAAAATTTGGCAGTGTTATGCTTGAGTGTAAAGTATGACTTCACAAAAGAAAGTTGCTTTTTTTTTTGTATCTGGCCAAAGATGCAGAAATCTTGAGGGACCAGTAGATTAACAGTAAATCTCCTGATTTCCTATAATCTTTACAGCTATTTCCCTTTTGGAAACTCTATAAATTCTAGATACTGAGAATCAGGTTCTTAAGACAGATTCCTAAAGTGACTTAGAACATAAAAATCCTATGAATAGCAGAGGAGGGGGGGATAAAAAAGGTGTTTTCTGACAGTGTGAGCATCAAAACGCAGCTCCTCGTGGTGGCCAGGCCAGAGCAGCCTTTAGACTGGACTCTGAGCTGTGCTCAAAGTGGATTTCATGCTCACACGTCCTCCTTTGTGTGGGTGAAAAGGGAGCTCCTGCCCAGAGCAGGGCTCGGATGCCATTCCCAGGGAGGGCTGGCTGCTGCTCTCAGAGACACAATTCTCAGAGAGACACAATTCTCAGAGAGACACAATTCTCAGAGAGACACAATTCTCTCATCATCTGCAATTCCTGTGCTCTTCAGACAGCTGCAATTCCCTTGCAGGAAAGTTGTTGCCATAAAAGTAATCTTTACAGGGAGCTGGCAGGTAGGTTGCTGTTTCAGTCACCTGGGATTGTGTGGGGCTTCTGCAACAGCTGGTTTGTTTGTGGGCTTTTTAAAAATTCAGACTTTGTTTTTTTTTTGTTTTGTTTTGTTTTTTTTTTTTTAATATTTCTTCTAATTCTTCATTTAAGAAGGGAGAGCTGGGGTGAGCATCTTCCTTAGGAATAATGAATTTTGCATCTTAAGCCAAGTTGCTCTTTTCAGAACTGGACTTCATGACAACTTGCTTTCTGAGGGACCAGATGGGTTTGGTGCCTGTCTGAACTCTGTCATTATCTCCTAAATCCCCAGGTGTAACCTCTGACCCTTCTCTGAGGCATCTCTTTGCTGACAAACCTGAAATCCCTGTTGTTAGCTACCTCACCCAGCTTGTTTTCTACTCCAATTCCTCAGCTTTGGGTGAGCCAGTGAAACCTGGGTCCCTTTGGCTGCTCTCAGCTGAGGAGGGCACACTGCCATTTTCCAGCAAGTTGGCATTCCCAGCAAGTTCTGTTTTGTAATCACCCAGGCCAGGCTAGCACTCTGGAAAACAGATTTGACCATTTCTTTCTTAACAAACAACTCAATTTCTCAGCACAATTACCTCAAACAGTTCTGTGGCAGTTTCACAGCTATGGCAATCATTAGGGATGTTCATTATTGCATTCTTTACCGTGCTTGCCTTTAGTCACACATTAAATACACGTTGCTCTCTGAAACTCTGCAGCTCTCTTTGTGCATTGTGTGACCCCATACCTGGACCTTTAATCAGGCTGTGGGAGTGCTCCTGTATCACACTTCCTGAGGTGAAGAATAGGGCTCTGTAAGAGAAAGTGACTCAGGATCAAAGATTAATAATCACCCTTTCATTGTTGCTTTTGCCATTTTTCCATTTCAGAATAAAAGGTGCAAAATTTGAGGGGAGGGAAAGCAGAATTTTAGGCAGCGTGATTTATTTCACACTGTATTTTTAGATTCCTTAAGTATTTTAGTCAAAAAGCTGAAGGTTGCTAGAGTAAGAACTGCAGGATGTCTGAGCCTCTGGCTCAGAGGCTGTTTACAGCAGTAATGTTCCTGCTCCTAAAGGCAGATCCAGAGCTGGACTTTTTGCAAAGGTTTGAGGTAGGATTTGGTTCAGATTCTCATTTGCTGAAATCAGAGCTTCCTTTTGCTAAGTAGCTCACATCAATTAAGAGGCAGATTCACAATATGAAGAAAAAGGACAGAACCAGAGTGCAAGAAAGGAAACATTATTTTCCTTTGTGTATTTGTAAGATGACAACTGAGTCTGAAACTTTGTGAAATATTTGGGAACTGAACTCAGATGTTCCAGGCCAGTGCTCAGTCATAAGATATCCTTCCTCTGGTTTGCTGCATGGCTGGGGTGAGAGTAGAGTGAAATAAATTCTGGAGCTACACTGCTTGTGTTTGGCAGCTCTTCCATGAGCTTCTGTCTCTACGTGCTTCCCTTTGCCCTTCCTTCCCATTCCCACACACTCAACTTTCCCTGCTGCAAAATTTCGGTCTTTCAGTAACAAAGATGTTCCAAAAAATGTCAAGTGACAGACGAAGTAAAGGTCTCTGCCTGGCCTTTCACCCTGCCAGAATGTTTGCAAGTAAAATGCAAACCTAAGGGGTTTTATCAGGCTTTGCTTTCTGCTGTGTTAGAATAGTTCTTAGAAATAGTGTCATTTTGGCTGCTACCTTTGTAGAATACAGTTCTGAATTGGATATTGGTAGCTTTCATGCTTTATTATATATTTAATACTCTTCTCCATACTCCCTCCCTTTTCTCCTAGCAGCCTTAAGTCATGGGATTAGGCCAGACTGCCAGATTTTCTCTGAAAATGAAATGCTTACAGTTCTCCTGAGGGTGATTAGGGTCTCAGGAGTGTGAACCTAAGGCTGGAAAACACCAAGGATCAGAAAACAAAGACTTTTTAAAAATCAAAATATTTCTAAGCTGTTACTGTCAGTTTTAGGGACTGACCCAGGTTTGAAGATGCAGGTTGGTAATACTGTGTTGTATATCCCACCTCAAAACAATGCCCAAAATGCAGGGACGTGTGCTGGGCTGTGACTCCTTTATTTCACAACACCAGAGGCTTGAAGCAGGCTTTGGGCTTTGCTGGCAAATGCCTTTAACACAGAGTTCTCCACGCTGAGCTTGCTCTGTCTGCTTGTCCTTCGTGCAGGAGCTCCAGGTGGAGAAGGAGCAGGAGAGGTGCCAGGAGCAGCCTTGGTGTGGTGTCTTTACTTTCCTGTGCACAGCTGATAAAGCTGATAAACTGAAAATTGTGTCAGCCACAGGGGGGGAAACTTTGGCTAGGCCAGCCCCTGGTGTTTGTATAAAAATGAGGGAAAGCTATGGATAAGTGTGTTCAGGGAGCAAATGCAGGCTGTGCCTCTTGCCAAAGCAGTGGAAATAGCTTTTTCCTAGATATCTTTTTAGTTGAGTAACAAAGGCAACCTCAGGCAAATGGTTTCTGTGTCCATTCATCTAACATACATATTTTAAGACTTGCTCTTGTGGGAATTTTTACCTGCCTTAATAATGTCCCTTTTATTGTTGTCTTCATCCTCTCTGTCATTTGTCACTGAGAGCTGTGTGCCAGGATAATGGGAATTGGGGCATGGATTGTATTATAGATATCAGTGGGAATTATGAGCATGCATCAGAGGGAAAACTTCAAAATGTTAGAAACAAAGGTATTCTTGATTTCCAGTGCAAAAAAAATGCATTGTACTTAATCTAGGTGGTCACCTCTCACACTGTCCTCACATCCTCACGGTATCAGAGAGGGACAAACTCTTCTTTCAAATTTCCCAGCATAAATCCACAGTAGCTGTGCTGGAAGTGTGTGAAACTTGCCCTAGAATCTCTGCTGGTGTTGCATCCCCCTTAGCACAGTCTGTGCTGTATGTGACAGGAGCTGTAGGGTAACAACCCTGCTACAGGGGAGCTTTGCTTTGAAAGGTTCTAGAAGGTGTCAGTCTTATCTCCTGCTGCTGATTTTCCCAGAGACTAATATCATGGACTGTTGAGGAATACCCTGAATGCATTTCATAGAGGTCAGCAGGTAAACCAACTTAATTTCAGTAAATTAGTTTAGATAAGCAAGAACAGCAGGCAGTATCCTTTGCTAACATTGGAGCTGAGTATGGAAACTAAGTATTAATTGTAACCCAGAATGAATTATCACCATCATCACTGAGGAAAAAGTAAGATCTTGGAAAGACATTTTGGGGTAGTCAGAGGTAGGCATAATCACAGCCATGGTTGCCCACGTCAGGTTTCCTTACAGATTTATATCCACACCCCAAACCCAGGCTCTGTGTTACATGTCCCCTTGAGCTGGTGACACAGCTCTTCAGTCTGAGAGCATGCCAAGCACATCTTCCCACCAGGACCCCCCAGCAGGCCCTGCTCCTTTTTTCAGGGGTTCCAAGGAGGTGCAAGGAGTGCAGGTGCTGTAGGAATCTCAGCCCTGCTCCTTTTTTCAGGGGTTCCAAGGAGGTGCAAGGAGTGCAGGTGCTGTAGGAATCTCAGCCCTGCTCCTTTTGCCAGGGGTTCCAAGGAGGTGCAAGGGGTGCAGGTGCTGTAGGAATCTCAGCCCTGCTCCTTTTCCAGGGGTTCCAAGGAGGTGCAAGGGGTGCAGGTGCTGTAGGAATCTCAGCACTGCTCCCTTGCCAGGGGTTCCAAGGAGGTGCAAGGAGTGCAGGTGCTGTAGGAATCTCAGCACTGCATGGGTTTCCACTGCAGCAGAGGGAGAGCTGGGGACTTGGCAGCATTAGGACAGCTACACCAGGGCATCTCCTCCCAAACCCAGGGCTCTGGACTTCTAAGAGAAGCAGACAACTCAGAGGTATACAATGAGATTTGATGGTGTGTTCATGTTCTGTTGAGCAGAGGGGTGAACTCCAGGCTCCCAAAGCCGTGGCAGGGATGCACATGTGAAACAGGCACCATGGCAGCCTGGGCTGTTATTTTATCAGCCTGTTTCACCAAGAGGGAGGGTGTTTTGCTGAAGACTACATGAGCCCTGTTCTGCCAGTCCATCTGCATATCCACTACAAGTGTGACAGCTTCCTGGAAGAATGAAGTGGTTCTGTTGCACAGAAATCCTTGAACCTCCTTGTCTCCCAGCATGAAGTACTTTATTTTTCCAGGAACTTCTTTACGAGTGTGTCTGCACTGCAGCTATCAATCAGCTGCTTGGCTCTGCTCTCACCTCTCCCTTCCTCACTCACAGGGGGTGCCTGGAGCCTAAAATTTGCTTCACAAAGGCAAAAATCACTGCTGGCCATGGAAAGGAGTTTGCAGACTGAAAACATTGCTGAGATTTTCACTGGGCCCAGCTCCTGCATAGCTGCTCAGAGCTCATGGTAAAGAGCTGGTGGTCCATGTCAGTGAGGCTGGACCTTGAGCCCTAGCTCCATGGAATACTGCTAATTTATTCTGTCCCCATAAAGCCTGGTGGTGTGATCAATCCACATTCTTTGGTCATCTGAGTTGCATGCCAAATTTTTTCACGTAAAGGCAGTTTTCCTTTGGCTCATTAGAAGCTGCACTTCAGAACCTACTTGTTTTAGGAAAAGAGGATATAAAAATTAAAACTAGTAGCAAATCAGGCTTTCTGGGCTCTTCTCTATAAGGGTCAGTGTGCTCCTTTAAAAACAGACATTGTGAACTTTGGGCATAGGAAACTGGGAAAGATGCCAGTACAGGATAGAATGAAGATTAATGCAGGCAGCTCCTAGGCAAGTTTTCCATATTTCCTTTCCAGGATGCCAATATGCTAAGATTATTTATGAATTTATATAGGATATTGTTATAAAGGCTGCCAATGTACCTAAACTGTAGCAGTTCTAATGCTTCAGTGTGAGGCTTCTCCTGCACAGAGCTGCTACTGTGCTGAGCAGTGCTCCTGTGAAGAGAATACATTTCTGAAGGGATTACACTGAAATCACCCAACTTGTTTCCCTTTAGGCTTAAGTGAGATTTAAATTTTGGCTTGTGGATGTGAAAAACAAACACATTGATTTGCTGAATTGCTTCCTGTTCCCAGGAAGCACTTTCAAATAAAGATAAAATTCTTTTAACGCCCTTCTGCTCACACACCTCAGTGCATAGGGGTGAGCTCCTAGGAACTGAGACAAAGCTGCCACATTTGGATAAATATTAGCACCTCACACTACCATGGCCCAGTTTTCTACTGGATGCTCCAGTTTTTCCATTGTAGCCAATTACATTTGAAACTGGCAGTTTGTCCCAGTTTCACTAAAATAACACCTTACCTTTATGAAGTGCCTATTATCACGAGTTTCCCCAGCATTTTACAAATGACAAAAATATCCCTTAATACCTGTGCAAGCCTGTGGGAGATGGAGGTGGCAAAATGAAATGAAATTACAAAGACAATAATAGCAATAAGAAAAGACAAAGTGCAGTACTTTGAATTGTTAGAATTAATGAATAAGTTTGAATCTGCTTGCATTTTACTCTGCCTGAGATTAAATATTGAGTCAAAATCTAGAAAAGCAGAAAATGTAAAGATTCATTTTTTTTTCTGTCAGAAATACCTTTGATTTCAGGAGAAAAAACCCAGTGAGAATTGCCAGGATTCCCTGTGGATTTCTACTACATCTCCTGGTAAAAATCCATTGTTCTAATGCCTTTTGACTATGGGATTTCTTCACTTTTGGTTGATTTTTTCAGCTTAATAAGAAAGCTACTATTCTGTCTTTGTTTGGCAGACTGTGTCTGCCAAATGAAAGTTTCTCACAAATTAATTAAAGATTATTTCCTGCTTTGCCTGGCATTCCTCAGTCATAATGCCATTTTTTTCAGAATTCATGCATGACCTTCTCAGTGAAGCTCTGTCGTGCACAGAAAACACCGAAAGCTTGTCATAAGTGAATCTTGGAGTCAGTGCTATTCAGCACTGCACAGTCCCATTCCTTATTTTCTTTATTCATTGTTGAGACAGGATTATGTTTAATCCTATCAACAGCCTCATATTTGTGATGTGCTGGCATCTTTTCTAGGTATTGTGCTCTGTCAATTATTGCAAAGGCTATTAGAGAGCTGTGTATAGGACAGTTCAAATTGTTGAGCTGGCAAATGTTTACTCCAAGTGGCTTTTGATTCCTAAGAAAATCCTAAGGGGATTTGAATCTGTCTTTTGCTCTTTGCCTTGCATGTTAATTTTCTGTTGTGTTTTTTTTTTTGGCAGGGGTATACTAAACATTTATGCCAACAATATTCTTAGATGAAAAATGCCACCAAATGTAAATCAGACTGTTTTGCATAGCAGCTTTAGTAAAGCACAAACAAACTTCACAAATAATCCGTGTTTACCCATTCTTTTACAGCTCAATTTCTCTCCTACACACAGAGGAATAGTGTTACCCCACTTCAGAGATACTAGCAATTGTAGGTGGCCTTAATTCAGCTATAAAAGTTGCAGGTAATTCTTTTCAGCATGAGATTTGAAATCTCATTCAGTGGAAATGATAATGCAAGCTGCAGAGGGCTGCCAAGGAGGTGGGTTCCCTTTCCAGGGCAAACAGCAGAGATATTGCTTGTTTCAAGGCAAGAAGCTCCCCCCCTTTGCAGGATTTCCCAAATCTGCAAGCAGGTTTATAGGATGTGGAAGACTGTTAACTTAGAATGAATCCATTATTCCCCTGGGAAGGCTGTGTTGGTGTTACACCCTGTGCAGAATGAGCCATGTGTTGATTGCTCCTTGGCTCTGTTCTGCATCTACCCCTGGGTCCTGGGAGCCACCAAAACCTGGCTGGACTGCCCCTGGACAGATTTTGTTTGAGGAGTTGAAGGCTCCCCAGTGCCAGGGCATTGGCAGTATGCACATTCAGGAGGGTGTTTTTGCTCTGAATATTGACTCACCCTTCAGACAAGTTACTTTCCACTTCTTTTCTTGTGCTTTGTCTCTCCTGTCTTTTTGTACTCTTCCAAGCAGGAATCACCTCCCAGCACGTTTTCATGGCACACTGTCAGTGGCACCTTGAGTGCAATTAAGACCTCTCTGGTCACTGGAGCACCACAAGCCTGCTCAGCCTGCCTGCTGCTAGGAACTGTGGATGCACTGCCACCCTGGAAAATATTCTCTCCCTTCTCCCTCTTTTTCAAAGATTGCTGTGTGTCTGGGAGACGGGGCACGGATGGAGAAAGGCTGCTTTTAAAAGTCTTTATTTCCTTTTCCCTTTCTTGCTTTGTAATCTATTTTTTTTCTGTGGTGGCAGTGACTATTTCGTGGCGTGACCTGCTGGCTCACGCTCTCCTCTCCAGCAGCTCTTTGCCAGGGAAGGCACCCAGGAGCACGTGTGCTGGCTAATGTGTAACTACCTTTGTTCTGCTCTTTCTGAGGCTTGGCTCTATTTTTTTTTCCAGTTGGTTGTTTGGTTTGTTTTTTTTTATTTTTTTTTTAGTCTGAAATGTGGGGCCTGTTGGATCATTGCATCCAGCCTTCTGCTCTCACAGGTGTAACCACGTTCAGTCTCTTTCCCAAACCTGACAAGTTCTGTTTTAAAACTGGTTACAATTCCTCCCACTGGAATGCTGTTATGAAGCCTGCACATCTCACACTTGTAAGTATTATTAGTTTGCTGTGCTGGTGCAGCCAGGATAGCAGAGGGCCATATGGGAGATGCAGCACGTCACACAGGGAAGTTTTCCTACTGGGCTTATTTCCCTGCTTCCCTGAAAGCCACCAAGGAAGCCAACGAAATATTCTGTCATTTTGCCAATGTAGCCACAGAAGATATGGATTTCTTTTCACATTCTTATCTGGCAAACTATGTTATCAAAGCTTTGCAGAATAGACTGCAGATAGCAACTGTACATTTTGCAACTGCATTGTTTTTGGAAGATGCTTCAACGTATGAGTCAAGTCTGGAGGCAGGATTTCCTTCAGGTCAGGTTAGGGGAGGGAGGAAGGGGACACCAGCAGGGGAGAGAGAAATGTTTGAGTGCTTCAGGTCACCTTCAGGGACTGAGAAAAGCCAAACTAGAGGCTTGGGGAAGGAACAACAACTTTTTTTTCTGCTTGCAGGTAAAGAGGAGATGCTGTTTAGTTTCTCAGCTCTTTTCACTGCTGCTGTGCTGCTGGCAAGGGCACGTGGAGCACGTGGGGCAGGTGACAAGCTGGGCTGTGCCCTCACCTGCACACTGCACTGCTGCCACTGCCCACTGCTCCCCAGCCGTGTGCCCCTGCTCTTGGTAAAAACAACACATCTGGGTTTTCAGCCTGTCCAAACAAACTGGCACACCCTCACAGGAGGAGTGCAGCCCTTCAGCAAGCAAGCTGCTAAATGAGTTTGGTTACCCTGAGGTTTCTTTATGTGAACAAAGCTTCACTAGGTGCTTAAGCTTAACATTTTCTAGAAAACATTGCCTATGACTGTTGGTAAGCAACCTTTTTCCTTTTTCCTTGAAGAAGCCTTTCAGAACCCGTTTCTTAAGTGAACAAGAAGGCAGGAAGTTGGCCAAGTTTTCTGACATTGATCTGCTGCCTCTTTAGATGACAGCTACCTTCACTGAGAGGCTTTCCTTCACCAGCCCAAAAGCAGGTGCTAGGAATGACATTGTTGCTTAGGCAAACATCAAAACAAGAGAAATTTCAAATTGTAGAGCAAATTCAGAACATATAAAACGAGCAAAATTCAAAGAATGCTGGGGAGATCTGTCCTGATCCTTACTGTGCTAGGGAGGAGCTGCATTTCTCCTTCTCCCCCTTACCTGTCTGAAAGCCCTTTCCTCAGTGTTCAAAGCTGCTCTTTGCTCTCAGGTCATCAGGCACCCTGGGTGAGATATGATTATAGATATTTGCACTTCTTGTGCCAATATATTGCATAATTAATTAATATATTGCATAAGTTAGTATTGCAGGGACAGCTAAACTTGTGTCTGAACATGAGGAGGCTGCATCTTTAAAAGCACCCCCAAGAATGAACCCTGGACACAGAACCAGGATGCTTTCAGTCACCATAGGTGCTCATATTGCCCAAAATTCAGAGGAATTGAGCTGAGCAATCCTTAGGGTGTGTGAAATAGGTGTGAAGTTCCAAAATTCCTCCCCCATTTTCCACAGCACTGACCACTTGTGTTTAATTGGTTAACTGCCTTTTCTGATCCCTTTGTGAGCTCAGGTCAGTAATTTGATCGATTAATATTAATTAGCAGGGTTTTAAACTTATATTAATGTATTACTTAGAAGGGTGGAATGTGCTGTGTGTCATGTGCTAGTGCTGCTAGTGATATTAGACACTGATGCATTCTGAGCAGGTTCAGGACAAACCACTGCCTTTTATTGAACCAGATAAATTGGTCACATTTCTTTGTGCCTCTGCCTGTCCATCTAACCACTCTCATGCTCTCTCTAGAGTTTCTGCATGCTTACAAAATGCTTTAAAAGATGTGATTTCAAGACACTCTTTTGACAGTGGTCAAGATGTTCCCACTCCCCAAGGCATTAAAGTGAAGGTGGTGCTTATTTTTTAATTCATATCTCATTCATCGGGAGAACTTTGCATATGTGATTTTCTGTAAAATGTCATGAATACTTAAATATGCATTTAAAGTGTAATTCAACATTAATTATTCACAAGGAATTGTATATTTGTGGCAGCTGTAAAGCACAATTGCAACTGTGCATTGAATGCAGTGATAATGCAATTGAGAACAGTATTGGTCTGTTACAGTAATTTATCCTGGGTATTTGGAATGCTGGATTATCCTGGTTATCTGAACACATGGCTTTTATTCTGGACTGACTCAAAATTAATTACAATTCCTGATGTTGTACATGCAGTTGCTTTCCCTCAAGAGAACAAAAATCCCACTGGGGCAAAAACTTAAAAAGAACACGGAAAGATCAGGGAATTGGCACTTATGTTTGCAAGAATCTGAGTAATTTCACAAGTAGAACAAGAATCAAAATCTTTAATGGTCTGATTGCTAAAACCAGTAACTCCAAGAGGAAATCATTAGACATGACCTTCTTGCAAACAGGAATTAATAAAATGTAATCTTAGGTTACAGCACATTTTAATTAACGTAATGCCTATTTCTGAGAGATGCTGGTTTCTATAAATATTATCTGCATGTACAGTACTGCTAAGGAAATTGGTATAATCTGGGATTTTAGTCATGTTTCTTCTGGGCAAAATTTTTTTTTGCTGTAAATTTTTTTCCTTCAGTCCCCACGCTGACCCCTTATTAAAATCATATTTCAGCCAAAGTAGTTACTATGCCTTGCTAATGAGGAAAACTGACATTAAACTTCCAAGCTGGCTAATTTAATAAAAAGAACCTAACAGTAGTGTCTGTTCTTCTCTGTCCAGGAGGCTGCCATGAACCACTGACAGCTTTATTTTTTGTTTGTACATTGGCATTGATGTATATAAACATAAACTATACCCTCTCCTGTGTCCCAAGATGCAGCAGAGGCCGTGAATGAGGAAAATAAAAAAGTAGAAATAACCCCCATTGACAAGTGTAGGAGAGATGAACTAATGGGCAGAAAGGTGTGAGATATTAAAACCAAGATTTTGCCTTTCCTGACTTCTCATTTATTGTGCACAGCATGATGTAGAATTAAAGTGTCTGGGCAACAGTTAGTTAATGTGGAAAGAAGGATTACTTAATCCCAGAATCTTTATTTTGCCTGATCTTTCTTTTTTCTTACTAAAATCTGGGTTTATGAAATCTTGGATTTCCTGTAGAATTACTGGGGCTACTCTTTACCATCATTAGTGTTACATGAGACTTTATTAATATTGATAAAGCAACAGTCATAGTGTACAAAGAGTAAAAAAAAATAGTTTTTCAAATGTTAATTTTCTTAATGTCTTTTTTTCTTTTCTTTTTAGTAGACATTGATCTAGTTTAAAGAGCATACAGCACCTGCAATGGCACTGCAGCAATGGGTGAGAGAAGCACATCAACAGGCTGATAGCACATGGAAGCATGAGGTCAAATGGTTTGCCACTTGTGCTCACAGAAATCTGTTGTATCAGAGACTTTATAAATCTCTGATTCAGGATGCTGATCTTCCAGGGAAAATCATGGCCAGGCAAGGAACTAGAGGTGAGTCCAGTTCTTGCCAGTGAGGGTGGTGGGGCACTGGCACAGGATGCCCAAGGAAGTGTGGATGTCCCATCCCTGGAAATGTTCAAGGGCATGTTGGATGGGGCTTCCAGCTGTCTGGTCTGGTGGGAAGTGTCCCTGTCCCTGGTGGGAGGGCTGGAATGAGATGGTCTTTAGGGTCCCTTCCAACCCAGACCACTCTGTTGCTACTTACCTAATTTATTCTCCAAATTTATTTATTGTCCCTTTATGCTAATCTTATTTATTCTCCAATAGTAGTTCTTTGAGATGTGATATGAGATTGGGGGAAATATGGGTGACATGGGGTGAAACATGAGAAGAGAGAACGTTCCCCAGCTTCTCCTCTGCCCCTGGACATCAGAGTGGGTTCCATGGGAAGGAAGCACACTTAGCCTTTCAACTCACAGCATTGTGACCAGGGGCCTGCTGAGGTAACACACCCTTCAAATGTTGATGAGCTGCAGTGGCTTTTCTGAACCAGTAATCTACACTACTTCATTCATTGTAAATGGTTTAATGTTTTGCATTTTGAGAGTGCATTTCAGTCAGAGCTTTACAAATACTCATTAAGCCCTGAAACACTGCTCTGGAATAGATGAATAAATTATATGGGGAAAGTAATCATTAGAAACCTTGTTGTTTTGTTGAATGGTGTACAGTTTTCATGTAACCCAGGACTTAAGTGCAGCAAGTCCTTGACACCTATTTTCACTTTCCTATATGAATATTCATTTGGCTTAAGTTAGCATTTCATCCCCACATCTTATCAGAATTTAAATTCATCCTCCTCTAATGGAAACTGCGCTGTTTCCCTGCCACAGACAATGGTTGGCATCAAATAAAATTGTTCTTTGTTCCAAAACTACGGTTAGGATTCAGTGGTTAATCAGATGCTGATAGCAAACACTCCCAGCTTCCTTTACATCCTTGTGACAATACAAAAGACAATTGATATGTGGCTAGTGTGAGATTCACTCTGGACATTCCAGGCACACTGGGCTTTGTTAATACTCCAATGTGCAGCTTGACATGATGTGTTGCCTTACTTTGAGTTGTGTTTCTTTCCCCTAGTGCAAAAACGGTTCTATTCTTCGAATTGTATCATAGATTTATCTTAAATACATGTATCTATGGATTTTACATTTTGTTTGTGCTACATTTTGTTCTTAAAATCCCTTTATAATGTTAAAACAAAAAGAAAGGATGCTCCCAGGCACATGTGGTGGGTTATTAAATGGTTCCTTATAAAAATCCAGCCTGAATCTGGTCCACTTTGTTAATCTCCAGATGCTTCTCATTGCATTGGTATCAACTTAAATGAAAGAAGTTTAGTCGGGGTGCTCATAATGGGAAAAAAATAACCATAATGGCATCATTTTTGCAACTTTTCTCAGTGAAGCTGATATTTGAAAGGCTGGAGTTGTAGGTGCACTTAATCCTGCCATCAGGTCTTGTTACATCGATGTTCACAGAGCCAAGGGTAAAACCTGCAATATCCTAATTCATCTTGTAACTGCTTTATGAACTGTCTGTGCAGCACCTACTCCTCTTGGTTCACCAGCCATAAAGTAATCTTAGGCAAGTAAATATTCTCAGAACAGTTAAAACTGAAAATTGCAAAGCTGATTTCTCATGTACCAAAACAATTATGTACCAGAGTTTATGTGACAAAACCATCGATACCACCAGCTGTTTTTTCAGCACTCCAGATGGATATAACTCTATAGAACATGGAATTTTAGCATGATTTTATCAGAAACAACCCCAAAGGCAGGGTTAAGTGGAATAATGACCTTCGGTGGAGAGCATGGCCTGAAGTGCAAATGCTGGCTTGTTATCATCCTCTGGAAATGCCTCAGGCCACCTCTGCCACCACTACAGCAAAGCTGAGCCCCCCACCTGGGAATTAGCACATTCCCTGCAGATTTGCATATAATAGAAGCAGTTGTGATAGATTCTCAAAAAAGTCTTTGTTTTCTCCTCGCCTTTGCCAAACCTGAGCCAGAAATGTGTCACCAGAGCAGTCATTTATGTATTTAAAAAATGAGCACTGTTTTCAGGCTGTTGCCATGGGACAGCTGCAGCAGGAAATGAGCAAAACTCCCACAAAATTATTGTTGACAGAATACAGTTTCAATTTTATCAAGTGCAGCCCCTGTGTGATATGTTGTTAAGGCAGCCTTCAACATCTCAGTGAGTGAAATGCTGATTTGAGCAGTATGCAGTGTCCAAAAGAAACGCCCAATTGTTATGCTTGAGAAACAGAAGATGTTAGAGACGTCTGCCTCACTGAGATGCATGCAGTAATTATTGCTACGTCTCCGAGGAGCAATTAGACTTGTTTTTTATTAAATTTTCACGTCTTGATTGACATTGAAACTGAATGAATCAATATGTAAATCCAGATTACAGTGGTCTAATAAGATATTGAGCAAGATGATACTTTACAAAACATTCTGTGGCAAAACTCTACAGCACTGAGAGAAAAACCTCATAAATTTATCATTTTGCAAACTGATTTGCTGTTGTTCTTGCTTTTGAGTTTAATCTGCTTAGCTACTATTTAAATTAGATTTCAGAGGACGCTGTAATTAAGAAGGGGGATATAATTCATCATTTGTAGAGATCACATCCATTATGTATCTAAATAATATAAGTTATTTATAACAGTGTTGTATAACAACCTTAGAGAGCTTTAACCATTAATCAATAACAACAGAGAGATGTCAATGTGTAAAATTGAATCAGGTATAATAATATTCCAGTTTGACAAACATCAGGCTATTCCTTGCTGAAATACATAATTCTCTCTCCTGATTTGTGTGGCTACTTACTTCACTGATTAAAAGGAAATTTATTTCAGGTGGGTTTTATTGAAAAGAGCAACACATTTGTATGTATTTAAAAGATATATGGAATAGTCCTACTCCCTCAAGAAAGGAAGGGTCAAATAAGAAAGAATAATATTTTGGAAGGTAATACTGCAGTAAATGAAGATGGTTTAGTTTCTTTTAATCTGTATAAAATTATAACGTTTTTCAGTATCAATTAAGTCTATATTGTTTATTTATTTTAACATGCATATTTCTAACCTGCAGGAATGAAAAGGTGTGACACAGGTACAAGTGTGTTAAATTACTGAACAATGTTTTGCTGACATTTCAAGTGGTCAGGTAAGCTGAGGCTCTGAATCTGTTTTGGTCTTTTCTGTGGAAAAAGTTCTACACAGGCTCTAGGGAATGACAAGTATATGACAGTTAAAAAAAAGCATTTTCTTTATTACTTTGGCTCAGTCCAGTGAGATCCAAGAGCTCTGCTCAGGAACCTGCAGAAGGTTCTTTCTCTTGTACCTGTGTTTTTAAAGCTACCTGTGCTGTTCTGCAGTGTCAGGCATTGCTCCCCAGCTCTGTGTGATGGGGATGGCTCACAGGTACCAACACGTGGCCTTACTGCTGGGATTGTGACAATTCTGCCTGTCCTGCATTTGCAACTTACAGATATATTATTTTCTTTTTTCCTTTCGGGGAAAGAGACAACCTTTTCCTAGTTTTGTTGTGTGTGATTATTTATTTATTCGTCCTCCTTAAGCCAAGCAAAATAAAGTTTTATTTTTGTCTCACTGTGTTTTGGGCTAGGTGAAGATACAATGAGTCAAAGGAACACAGGAGGACATTTATGGAACCATGCAATATTTGGGGATGGAGGAACAGTTGAGTGATATCCCTCAGATTTTTTTTTTTTCTGTTTTGTTTAAAGCTTTCCTGTTACTATAGCTACTGGTTTTGTCATGCTCACATATAGATGGTTTATCACATTGTCTTTAGAAACTGATTGCTGTTGCAAATCATTGAAGCCAAGGGTGGAAAGGGTACAGGTGTGTAGCAGGAGACTATGGAAAGAAAACCAGGAAGGACCTGAGCCCAAGCATAGGAAGAGACAAAAATCGATGTGGAGGATTGTCAAGAAGGCCCATGTGCTAGGATTGTAACAAAAAGCAGGAAGAAACTGGAGAAGTCAGATATTGGCAAGCTGTGATGAGGTATGCACCCTTCATGTTGCCAGAAAAATGAAGGAGAATGATTAACCCTCAGCTACCTCCTTCTGGAGCCAAGCAGATAATCAAAATCTTAGATTCTTTTGCAAAGGGGTCTTTGAAAAAGGACTTGGAAAAGCACAATGAAGAAGAGATTGTTCTGCCTGGCAAGAACTTATTTAGGAAGGGGACTGAGACCTTGGCAAGTTCCAAGCCTGCTGACAAATAACATCTCTGGAAAGGTAGGGCAGAAGATGCTAAAATGGAACCTTGTCTGGAGTCTTGTGTGGGGATTGCTATGAGTATGCACAGAGGTGTGTTAAGTGATCTACAGAGTGGCAGCAAGCTATTTATGGGTGTTTTAAGAAAAATGAGGTGAAGATCTGTTTTATCTTTGACATACTCAAATTTGAAAGCATCCTGTTGGACAGGTTAGTCTATTACTGCTATGGGGACTCCAGGGTGGAGTTTTGGGTCTTCCAAAGCAAATGGAGAGCAAACTTAGGGAGGAGCCCAGAAAGTGAGTTCAGGGACCTTAAATTTATTAGGAAAAAATATCCTAGTGAAGATTGTTGGGAATATGTGACACTCTGCTTGCCTTAACATGTAGTTGCAAAAAAATGGAAGTTGCCAAAAGGGCTGGAAAAAGGATAATACCAGTCATGGAATGGTGGACTCTAAAACAGGGGAAAAAAGCTTTGATGGGAATAAAGTGAGGCAGCTCATTTTGGGGAAAGAGATCAAATGCATAATTCCTGAGGCAACATCAGAGAATTGAACGGTTGGATTTAAAATTTTGAAGATTTTAGTCTTAGGGATCAGTGATATTTGTCTTTGCATTTGTCCCGTTTCTTAAAAAGGGATCTCTTCATACTTAGGTGTCATGGAATGCCAGGGAGTCTCTTTGTGTTCATAAATATGGAATTGACTTCAAGTGTCTGCTTAAAACAAACCAAATGTTGATAGTCACAGGTACATCAGTATGGAAGAAGTGAGGGTTGCTCAGTGCTGCCAGGCTTACAGTGTCCTTTGCAAAGAAGATAAAAAAGAACAAAAATACCCTCAAGGGTTCATTATAAAATGCAAGTTAAATTTCTGGAAATGATCCCGTGACTTTGGCACATAATTGTTCTTTTGTATTTCTCCCTTCTACAAATAACTTGAGCACTGTGCAGATATTTAACTATTGCCAGCTCTGTTTAGAATGATAAGACATGTCATGACAAAATTCTGACTATTTGTTATTTAGTTTATTACCAAATATACCCTAGTGTGTGGATTCTAGGTGTTGGGTATGTAAATTATTGAGACTTTGTGAAATGCAAAAGGGAGAAATGAAGAGGAGATGGGACTGTGTTAAATATAGTAATCATAAAAGCTTGTGTGACAGGAAATTGTAAATTGACAGTAATTAGGGAATGTATTTATTCATTTTTGCTTTTGTGTGCATTTTTGTGCATTTCAGGGGACATGCTTAACTTGATTCTATGAATATAATTCTTTTGGGCAAATGGATATTCAGGTGAGAGAGAAGTAATTAGATATATTCAGATGTTTGCATCTAGAGGGTAAATCAGTAGGATGTCTTCGAACATGAAGGACATTTGTAAGGAAAATAGAATCATTCTGAAGGTATCTTCTGGATTTCACAAAGGGCACTTTCAGTGAGAACACACTTTTGAAAACTGATGGTGATTTGGAAAAGAAAGCCTTTTAACTAAAGGCAATTACCCTTTTTTTTTTTTTACTCATAGGAGAGTTCAGCATGTTTTGGAAGGAGAAGTTCAGATTTGTTATGCAGCACCAGTGCTGCCTTCTCAATGTCATTTCCCTGTGCCTTGTGTCACTGTCTGGGCTGATGCCTGTGTGCAGTCAGATCCTGCTGCACAGGGAGACACTGAGCCTCCAAACTATTCTTGTACCATGTCATGCTCCATATCCTCCTCCAAGGAACTCTGGACACAATTTGAACTTGTTTATATTCTTTCCAGTGGCCAGGAAAATGAATAATTCCTTTTTCCGTATTTGGAATTCCTTCAACAATAGATTTACCATTATTTAATATTTCTTATTTTATCAGCTATATTTATCTTTTGGTGCTCTTAGAATTCTGTTGTCTGACACAGATCCCATGGAAATTTAGGGAAACTTCTCAGTCTATTGCAAGGAAAATAGGCTCCAAAAATCTTACTTTGTCTAAAGTGTAAAAGATGTTTCATTTAATGTGAGCACTTATAAAAAGGTAAAACACAATCTATTGGTGACAATACTGTTTTCTGTTCTGCTCAAGATTTATTTGACATTGTATTTATATATATATATACAAATTCTGTCCTGGAAAGTGCTTAGGCTGGAAATGGGTGATATCTTGCAGATGGTGTGCCAAATTTTTGTACATATCTTGTGACTCTTGCTGCCCTTCCTTCTGTCTAGCTCTCCTGACTTCTGTAGGTTCAACAGAAAACATTCCAGACCAGGAATGAGCATGTGCTCTATATTTAGGCATGCCATCAGTAGTGCCATTGTTGCTTATCTTCCTTTACTGCATCAGGGATTGTCCTCCCTCTCCTTGTCAATAACAGAAATATTTAAATTCGAGAGGTTGCAGTGAATTCTTCCTGTCATCTAGACAGCCAAGCCACCTCAATAAAGGTGTTCTTTAGTACCTATCAGGTGATCACAATTTTAGATGTCCATCTATTTCTAAAAATCTTAACATTTTGAACCAGCATTTATTTTCATAGAAATATAGACTAAAATGGTTCTTTTCTGATCATCTTTTCATAGCTCCTGAGCTGAGACAAAATAAATGGACTTAGAATTTCCCTGACAGAAATTTTGTCTGAGCCAGCCTTTAGAAATTGGTGATAAGGGAAATACCATGGTATTCCTACTTAGGCTGTTTTATGCTCATTACATTTGGGAAAATTTCTATGTATCATCCATCTTCAAATTTATCTTGGCATAAATCAAGCTGTTTCCTACTCATCCTGACATGGATGAACAAGGAATAAAATTGATTGGTATGTATTAAATCTCATCAACTATATTTTAGTTTCAAAATAATACAATAGTGATTTTTTGTTATCTTGTTTGCTTTCCCTACCCACTAAGGTAATGTTTGGTCTTGGACTTGAATCTTTTTAATTTGTCCCCTTCATGTTTTAAACAGTCTTAAGACTTCAGACTGGAAAAAAAACTTTCTGCATGTTTGATTTATTTCATTAAGTGCTTCTTCATCCTACAGCTGGACATTGGCTCTAGCTGTGCATGGCCATTTTTTTTGTCCAAATTGAAGAGTTTTGTTGGTACTGTTCTCCTGAGATGGCTCTCCCCAAGCTGTCTGAGAATTCAACAGCTGAAGTTGTTTTCCCCAGTTTGAACAAATATACCACAGTGATTCCTTAGTGTAGCTCTTCCATAATCTGAAAAAGCACTGCAGTTTTGGAGTAATGATGTTGAAAACTTTCCAGGAGTGTGGATTTGCCTAATGTCTCCAAGATCTCTTCCCTATTTCCCCTGTTGTCTGATTAATACATTCTTCTACCTCTAAGAATCAATGTACTAATTTCTGGTGTCTTAAGCACTTACCACTGCTAGATGGGAATCACCCTGCACAATCCTGAAGAACAATGTGGTTGCACAACCTATATTTCAGTATAATCAGACAATGAACTGCTCTGAAATTGTTTCACAAATTAATCCGTCTCACCATGAAACCTTTCATGATTTTAATTCTCAGCTGTTCCAAGCAGAGCTGGAAAATCATGCTAAAAGGCATAATACATGTTTTGCAGCTAAAGGGCATAATACCTGATCTGCATTATGGTTTATAAGCTTTCTTAACCAGGATTTAATAATTCAGATTCATTACTCTTCAAATGCTCTGCCTCTGTCTGGCCTCGCACCTTTTAGAAGTCGTGCTTATCCTTTATAAAATATACAGGTCATGATGAAAAAGGCATAACTAGCAGGCTTTTCTATGCATTCTACCTCATTTAAGCTTCCTGAAATAGCAGCAGCTTTTGACCTCTGAGATCATCAAATTCAATTGTGTTGAATTCTCCAAAAAATATGAAATAGATCATTAGAGTACACACCATGCTGAAATCCAGCTGGGATGCTGTAACCTCCTAGACCCTGGATCTAATTGTGACTGAAGGAAATGATACCTTTATTTTTTTTTTTTTGTGACTGTTATATCGTGTCTCCTGCATTATTTGCAGATTCCTACTCCATGTTTTGTTGAAAAGTTATAGCATATGAAGGGTTGAAAAAGTGCAGGGAAACACACAGACCTGAATGGTGCAGGGGGTGGGGATGTGTGTAATGAAAGTAGAAAAAAAAGGAAATTAGAGTATTTAGATGTTGCCACTGCCAGGGTGAAGCTGGGTTAAGGGCAAGGGCTGAAGAGAAAGGGATGAGGTAGAAAGGGTGCCCATACCCAGTGAGTTTATTCTGGAAATTGCAAGGGCATGTAGTGGTAGGAAAAGGGTAACATTTTTATNCTGGATTGGAACCAGGTGATCTTTAAGGTCCCTTCCAACCCAAACCATCCTGTGATTCTCTGTTTCAAGCAAAGTGGAGATACAGATTTTGGTGTACTTTAAAATGTATCGATGCTCTCCCAATTTAATGAAGTCATCCAAGAAGTGTTCCCAGAGGATGCAGACAGAGCAAGGAACATTTGTGACACATTCCTATAAAGCTGTCAAATGTGGGTTCAAACTTGCAGTATTCAGAGACCTCGTGATGTCTCCTTGAATTATCCAGTTATCAACAAAGGGAGCTTCAAATATCCTAGCTTTTATTAGACCTTTGTTGAAGAGCATATTTCACTTCCTTTAGCTGAGTTCCTGATATTGTGGCCATAAAGTCCTAATTTTACCCCAAACAGCTTCTTCCAGTCAGTGCCTCTGAAGTGCAATGAATGATATGTAATAGAAAAGTGTCTGATGTCAGCCAGGGAGGACTGAACCAGAGCCTGAAAAAGAAAAAAAAGAACAGAAGCACCAGAAGAATCTGGTAATCTATTATTGAATGATGCTTGGAGGCATTCTTCCTCCAGGGCTCTAAATCACAAACCTACCTCCTGACAAGGCCAACACAAGTCAGCTTGTGAACTTTTATGAATCTAGACTAAGATTTCATCCTGATCTTAATTTTGGAATAGAGCTCTGCAAGTTACTGTAAGAAAATATGCTTTTTCAAGAATGGATTTCTCTGTAACGAAACTAACTAATTTGTATTTGATTGACTTTGGAATTGCACTGGAACTGACCTTACTGCAAGTTCTGTGATAACTCACACCTAACCAGAATGACTCAGAATTGTAAGGGCTTCTGAGGTGGGTTGGCACTGGCTGGACAACAGCAAAGTGACTCCCCCTCCTCAAATGGTCAGGGGAGAGAAAATAAAATGAAAGGCTTGTGGGTCGAGGTGTGGGCAGGGAGAGACCCCTCACCAGTTAGCATCACAGGCAAGAGAGACTCAACTTGGGGAAATTCATTTACTTTATTATCAGTCAAATCAGAATAGTATATTGAGAAATAAAATCAAATCTTAAAAACACCTTCCCCTACCCCCCATTCTTCCAACTTTATTCCTGATTCTCCACCTCCTCCCTCTCAGCAGCACAGAGGGATGGGGAATGGGGGCTGTGCTCAGTACATCACATGTTGCCTCTGCCACTCCTCAGGGGCAGGACTGCTCACACTGCTCCAGCCTGGGGGACAGCTCTCCATCAGCTTCTCCAACTAAGTCCCTTCCCAGGGGCTGCAGCTGTGCATGTGCTGCTCCAGTGTGGGTCCTTTCCATGGGGTGTGCTCCTTCCTTCAGGAGCAGCCTGCTCCAGCCTGGTCCCCTGCAGGGTCACAACTCCTGCCAGCCATCCTGCCCCACCACGGGCTCCTCTTTCCCTGGCTTTGCAGGTCCTTGCTCCAGCACAGGCTGCCCATGGGGTCACAGCCCCTTGCTCTGGAGTGGAGCCCTCCCCAGGCTGCAGCTGGGTCTCTGCGTGCCCGTGGCTTCCAGGGGCACATCTCCCTCCCCACGGGCTGCAGGGCACTCTCGGCTCTGGAGCGTGCAGCAGCTCCTGCCCCTCCTGCACTCACCTGGGTGTCTGCAGAGCTGCTCCTCTCAGATGCTCTCACTCACCTCACCCACTCTCTGGCTGCAATTCCTCCTTCATGCTAACTCTTTTCCCTTTAGAATCCCTTATCCAATACCTTGGCCAGCCTTGAGTCCATCCTGGAGCTGGATAGTATTGCCTCTGTTGGATGTAAGGGAAGCTTCTGGCAGCTTCTGACAGAAGCCACTCCTGCAGCCTCCGCTCTCCCAAAACTTTGCCATGGAAACCCAACGAGGTTTAAAAAAAAAAAAAAAAAAAGACAGCACAGAAGTTTTAGTATTACAAGTTTTAATCAGAATTCTGACTTAGGATATAGGGCTACAAGATACTCTACTCTCTCCTCCTTTATAACTGTGGATTGTTGGAAGATGAGAGTAACATCAGTCTGCTATGTGTGCCACAGTAATGACCATTCTTGGTTGTTAGATGACACTAGAATAGTGTGTATGCATGATATGTATATATAGTATCTTCTCCAACAGTGATCAAAAAGGGAAATCTACGCAAAGCTATCCTGAGGCACCAGCCCTGCAATGTTGTCTGAAACTGGCGTGAAATAGAGCAAAGCCCTCTCTCCTGACTGATGCTGCTTCTCTTGCCTCCCACTTTCTTCTGATGATTTATTTTGGTTATTGAGAAGAAAAAGCGAACGTTACCATTTTTCCTGTGCTGCAGCACTCTTCCCTCTTACACTCTCCTACTGCCTGCTGGCGCTCTCCCTCTCCCCCACAGCCGTGTCCTCAGTTGGTCTCCTCTGATTTTCTCTGCTAACCTGTCCCCAGCCAGACCCACCCACCCTTTCCCACCCCTCTTTGCAGCCTGTCTTTCCCGTTTAACACTCTCCTTCTATGCCAAGCTCGCAAATGTCCCATTTCCTGCCTTTTTGATCCTCCTCTCTTCCCCAGCACCAGGACAGCAAGAACCCCACAGAGCCCTGCTTGGCCCCGCCGCTGCTGCCCTCATTGACAGAGGCATTTCTGCACCCCTGGCTCTGTCAATCCTCTCCTGCTGCAGCCACCACCAGGGCTGGCGAGGACCCCGCACCTGGCACCTGTCCTGGCTGTGCTGGCTGGCGCCAGGCTGAGAGGAAGGATAAACTACGGGCTCTGCTCCACGGCAGACCACGGCTCGCTTGTCCCTTCCACTCTGTCCCTAAAGCACATTCTGAGTGATCGGAGCACTGAACTCTAGCACCAGTACGGGGCTTGGTGTGCCTGGGGCCAGCCCAGCCTCACCGACACGCACCGAGTTACCCTCCGTTACACTCCCGTTACCCTCCGTTACCCTCCCGTTACCGTCCCGTTACCCTCCTGCCACCCTCCCGTTACCCTCCCGTTACCCTCCCGTTACCCTCCGTTACCCTCCCGCCACCCTCCGTTACCCTCCCGCGTCTCCTCGGTCACGGGTGAGCACGGGGGCTGGCACAGGTCCCTCCCGATGCCGGTGACAGCCCTGCTCTGCCGGCCGGCTGCCTCTCTGCCGTGGTTTAACCTTGGTGCCCCTGTACGCTGTGCCCGCGGTTCAAAGTCCCCGCGGCCTGTCTGTCTGTCTGTCCGTCCGTCCCTCCTCACCTGGCGCGTCCCCGGGACACGGCGGCAGCCAGGTGCGCTCACACCTGTACATCCCCGGCTCCGGGCACGGCTCCCTGGGCTCAGGGAGCGCGACACAACCCCGGGGACCGGCAGGGCGGAGAGTGCAGGCGGGGATGTGTGCGAGTGACCGCGGGGATGACCACTGCGGGGATGACCATGGGGAGTGACCACGGGGAGTGACCGCGGGGGGTGACCACAGGGGTGATCGCGGGGATGACCGCCGGGAGTGACCACAAGGGTGACCACCGGGGGCCGCTGCACCTGGCGGGCCCGGCAGTCCCCGCGGGGCAGCGGCGGACAAAGCCGCTCCCGCCGCCGCCGCTCCCGCCGGCGCTCGGTGCCGCCCCC
>VZTT01042078.1:1469-16015 GCA_013400855.1 Buphagus erythrorhynchus | reverse complement strand
TAATAATAATAATAATAATAATAGTTACACGTCGCAGATACTGGCAATTTGTGAAAGCGCTGTTTGAACTGAGTTTGCCTAAAGAAGAGAACCAAAGTTAGCAAAAGAGCAGGAAGGATGTGAAATACTTCTGGAAATTTAGGTGAGTTGAGAGCTGAAAGCCTTTCATTGTGAACTTCTGGATGTGTTGTGTGTTCAGAAATCAGAAAAGAGATGAAGCATTTTGGACAGCAAGCAGTGTTTATGTTGGATAATATGGATGGTTTCAAATGCAGTTTCTGTGTTCTCTTTCTGCACCATTTGCTGCGTCAGCAGTGCCTACAAGGAAGGTCCCAGGGTTTTATTTTTTCCATTGATCAGATGCAGCAGTCAGCAAATGAGCTGTTAAATGGTATTGATAAATAACATGGGCTAAAGAGGGAAATCAAGGAGGAAAATTGAAGTTCCTGTGTATGGATGATGTGACTTTCCCCTCCCCAGCAGTCAGAGAGAGGGGAGCTACAGGAATCCAGTTTTTATCCAGCTCATCTTCCTCAATAGGTGCAGTAGAAGAATTACAATTATTAATTTGGGGAGTGCCTCTGATTGCCAGTGTGCTGTTCCTGTGTCACTGTGGTGGGCAGACAGCAGGAGCTCGAGGAAACTGTGGTTTGTGGAAATCAGATTGCCTGAAATCTTGAAAGGAAGTAGTTGTAAATTGTGTTTTTAAGTAATGTGAGTAGTGTTTAAATTATTGATGAGCAGGAGAGCCTTGTTTGTGTATGGAAACTAAAACACTTGTAAATTTATGTTTAGGCTGCTCCCCAGCTGTTTCCATCACTTAGGGTAAGGTCCATTGTTAACAGGCCAGTTGCTTTTTTTTGTGGGCAGGGGGAGTATAGAAAAAACCCTTAATTTTTATATATAGTGGGCTGCTAGTGAATAATATATTTCTTTTCTTTGGAAAGAAGTTTATCTTTAGAAAGAAAATTCCAAATTGTTTTTGCTCATGGATTTTTAAGATTTCTGTGATTAGTAGCAGAATAAGAGATTCTATTAATGCACTGGATAAACTGTGATAATTCCAAATATACTAGTGTAAATGGAATCAGTTTAAAAGTAACATTGGGCATCAACAATTTTGTTTTTCCCAGAATGTTAATGATACATTAACTTTTTGTTCCTTTCATCAAATTTTTCAGGAATTCCATGAATAATAATGAACATGGTTTCTTACTTGTTATTGGGTTTGTACAACAGTTTTGGGTGAAACTGAGTGAGAGAAATGTACTGGAAGTGCTGTTCTCAGTGAATTTTGGTGTCTGTAAATGATGTAGGTGAAAACACAAATTAAGCATGATTATATGTTTGATTGATTTAACAGATTTTAAACTCCTTCTGTCACAGGGCTCCTTGGTTCTGCAGGAACCTTCTGCAGTAATACAGAAATCGAGAGATTGTTGACCTCTGCAAATATTTTAAAAATTCTAGTGCATTATTCATTTTTGTGCTTAATTTGACTCAGCAGCCAGTTAAGTTGACATTCCATTTCTTCTGGCTACTGATGTTTGCAGTGCAAATGTGAAATTGCCAGTGCAAGAATTCTGTGCCAGGGAGGAGCAGGTATGAACTGAGAGTTTTGTGGTTTGGGAGGATTGCCCAGATGAAGAACTGGAGGAGCAGTGTGAGGGAAGCCTCAGTGTTCTGCTCATTTAAAGGAGTCTGCTCCTCTCTCAGCTGACTCTGGTTTTCTTCAGGCTGAGCTTTAGTTGAGAAGTTTAGGGTGCATCTGAACCTGCCACTTAGGAAGGGATTGTTTTAAGAAAACCCAGCCTTCTGGAGGCTTTTAACTGTTTGTGAGGTAGACAAAATAATTTCTCTGTAACAATCAGAGAAATTACTTTTTGTGGGGCAGTGGTGTGTCAGAAGTTGTGAGTAGTTGAACTGCTGTCTTCATGAACAAAAATTACTTCTGATTATGAACTGTACCCTGCTTAACCAATTAAATACTTCTGATTACTTGTAGGCTTTTTTTGTAATGTTTCTGGACTCTTCTGAATTTGATATATGAAACCCTTCAGTGGGTATTTCATGCTGCACCATGTGTTTCCAGAAATTAACGTTTGGTGATATGGAGTAAAAGTCACAAAACAACTTAAATGGTGACAGTTAATGCATGGGTCCCACTGGAATTTCACTTCTGAAGCAAGCTGAAATAAAATGTGTCTTAACAGTCTCTGATACAAATGGGTTTTTTAAAATCTTACAGTACTTTTTTCTTGAGTGCTTCAGATAATTTTGAATAGTAAATTGCGATTTCTATTTTTCAAGCTGCTTTTAATCTAAAGCCATGTAAATTTGTTCTCCCATTCCTAGTGGATCATAAATTGCAAAAAGGAAAAGTGGTTTAAGTGTGTTCCTGGTAGTTTTTTTTCACTTCTGACATACTTGTTAACTGAATTGGCTGAATGAGAGAAGGAAATATTTTTCTCTGTACCTGCCCAGAAGCTAAATCATTAAACAAAATTTTGAAAGTAGTTAAGAAGTACATTAATTACTTTACCACCTTATGTTATGGGCAAATTAAATTAACAAGGATGATGTTAAAGTGCAGAGTTTCCAAAAAATATGATGGGAAAGACTTTTGTGGTATTGTGTTGAAATAATTATGTATGCATCATTTTGAAAAGCTCCCAAGATAATTTGGCATCAAGGTCTTAAAAACAAGCCTTTACACTTCATCTGCTGGGAAAAGCCAAACACACCCCTCTGGACTTTTGAATGCTATGGGTAAAAAAAAAGAAAAAAATGATGGGAATTTTTTTGTGTGTCATTCCATCTAAGGTAACAATTGCTTTTGGAATGTCTTCCATTCTTTAAGGAAGTTGCAGCGCTCTGAACTTGGAAGGTTTTGGCAGTGAAGTTATTCTCTCTTCCTGATCAGTTTGTGTCAAAACACATTTATGTCAAAATACATTTATAATTATTTTGCTAGCAGCTTCTCCCCTCCCCCTGTAAAGAGTAATCCTGAAGCTCAAACAGGTCAAAGACTCTAGTGGAAGTTTTTTTGGTATCTGATGCTGGATAAATAAATCTTCTGAGAGGTGAGCACTTGCCATCTTCATAAAAACATGATAAATACTATACTTACTGACACAAATTGCTTTGAGGAAATATTTCTGTATTGAGTATTTTTTTTTATGCTAGGGAAAAATAGTTACATCTCTTTCAAAAGCTTTGTGAAATGGTAGGAGCTTTTCTGTCCTAAGCCTTTCTTGGACTTCATGCTGTTTCAGTTGGGTCAGCCAGAAATTTGAAGTAAACTTTCAGCTTTTTATGTTCATTTTCCTTCATTTTGAATGTGTGGATCTTTACCATTGTTTGGGATAAAGACTCCTTTCACTAACTCAATTTTCAAGTAGACTATGGTAACTCTGTGATGTTTCTAATGTTTTTTTTTAATATTATTTTTAAAAGTGGTTCATCGTGAGGAGAACTGCTTGCCTGTCAACAGGTCTGGCAGGTAGAGGAAGGAGTTTGCACTTAATCTGAAATGCAAGAGAGGAATGCCCTTCAAAGCTTTCTAGCTCTTAGGCTGATATCCTCCTCCCCCATCAATGTTGAAAACAGTTTCTGCGGGGCATGAAAAACAGGTTTTTATTTATGTAATGTTTCTCTGCAAATAAACTTCGAACATTACTAAAAGAATAGCAGTTTTCAGAGATTTTGAGTTTTGAAAAGCAATGATTTGAATGCTTGGAAGAAAGGCACACCAAGCCACTCAAATGGGCTGATGCTTAGTATGTTCTTAATAATAATGTGGGGTTTTTTTTTATGTAGGCTTCTTAGATTGCCTGCTAAAGAAGCTTATCTTAAATGTCACAGCTGCCTTTTTAAAGTAGCCTGGTATAAGGATATCCTGTACAATTTGTTACCTTAACTACTTGAGGAGCTGTAAACAGCTGAGGGACCTACAATTGTCACATGAATTCTTGCTGATGGGGAAGTGCTGCTTGTCTCAAGAAAAGTGAAATACTTGTGACCTGTGCAATCGATACCATTTGTTGAAACGTGCACACACTAAGTGATGTTGTAAATGACAGACCTTCCTGCAGCTGCTCAAGGATTTTGAGGAGTTATTTCCTGCAGGGGTTGGGAAATGTTGCCCTCTGCCTCAGCAGGTAGGCTGGTGCTGAGTCAAGAAGGGTGGGTACAGAGATTGAGGATTTCCTTCCAGGATCAGAAGGCAGAGGGACTGAGAGAGCTGCAGACATCCTGGGACAGCTCTCAGGTTAGTATCTGGGATAAATTATGGGGAGAGGAATGTTTTGTTATAATATGCCTGAGGAAGCCTCCTACTGACTGGAGACTTAATCTCTTTCAATCTTAGGTGTGGTTTAACAACCATTCTGAAGTAATAAGAACACTTGTGATTTTTTTTTTCTCTCCTTCCCTAACCCATCTCACTCCTTTTGTGTGGGTGTGTACACACACACATCTATTACTCACATTCTGTGGGGACTGGAGGAGAGCTAGATACAGCTGTCTGAAAAATGGCAGCTTTTAATAGTTGGGATCTTGACCAGATAAGTGGTTTGTAGATCTTCCTATGGCTTGGTTTTACTCAGTTGCTGACAGTAAACTTGTCTGTTTAGCAAGACCAGGATGTAGAAAATAGACACATAAGTGGGGATAACTCTGGAAGGAAATACTGATTTATTGATTTCAGGAGTGGAAAAAGTGAAAAGCTTAGTTGTATTTAAGAAGAAAAGGGCTGTTGAACTGTTCCACCTGGAAGAGTGCAGCCTAATGATTTTTGATTTGAGAATCTTTACTGCAAGTCCTGGGTGAGCAAAATGTTGAACAATATCTCAGTCCTACTGGTGTCCCCTGTTGTCACGTTGGTTGCTGAATTCTGTCACCATAATCCTGAGTGGCTCTGCAGTGTGGCTGGCAGGGCAGTGCCCAGGGGAATCTGCTCTGCTGTTCTCTGCCAGCCATGGGTGTGTTTCCAGAACCATCTCCTGGGTGTTCTGTCATCTGGGGGGGCAGACCTCTCCAAATTCAATCTGTGCATCCCACTCTTCCTGGGGAGCCTTCCATCTCAGCTGCATGCAAACCAAGTTTGGAGGAAAAGCTCACTGGCTCTTGTGAAAAAAGATTTAACTCTTTTGAGTTTACAGCTGTGCTCTTACAGATGAAATGACCTAGTGATTTCACTGAGTACATTTTGAAATGCTTTGATTTTATAACAAGTATTTTAAAAAAGTTCTTGGAACTTCAGCTGAAAACTTTGAAGATGCCTTTGTAAAAACCAAACATGGATGGCTTGTGTCTGAGAAGAAAAAGTGTCAGATACTCAGATAATTAAAATCTCTTGTATTCTAAAGTTGTCTTAATATTTTAACTAAAGTTTTGTGCTTGATTGAGGGTTTGTATTAGATTGTAAAACTGTTTTGTGGTGGGTTTTTTAATCATTGCACTGAGGCAAAAGACCAAGGTGTTTTATTTTGGTGTCAGAGGTGACACTGTCACACCTGCCCATTCCCTGCTGCACAGCAGTGTGGGTGCTGCTGCCAGCTCCACCCCACACCTGGAGTGAGCTCACCTTGGGGAGTGGCACCTGGCTGTGGGCTGCTGCAGGTGAGCTGGCAGCTGAAATAAGGAATTCCTGTGCCTCCAAACAACTGCTGCCTGCTGGAGCTGGGTCTGGGGAAAAACACAGAACACCTCTGGCTGCAGGCTGCTCAGAGAGGAGCAGGGTGAGGGACACAAGCCTTTGGGGACTGTCCTCAGGAATAAAAGGAATAATTTGGGAGGCTGCCAAATTATTGGGAGCCTGCCATTGGTTGAGCAGGTGCCACCAGGAGAGTGATGTGCTAAAGGATGTGTTCTTTGCTGTGTTGTAGGCTCAGGATGGGAGAGGCCCCTCCTCATTCCTGGGCATCAGGATTTTAGTGCTTGTGGAGGGTTGATTTCAGTTTAAAAGGTTTCTTAATGGCTGCCTTTTTTTTTTTTTTTTTTTTTTGTTTGTTTGTTTGTTTGCTTGCAAATGAGCCACTACTTTTAAGATCATTTTGACAGGCTGAGAGCTAGCAAAGCAGCAAAAATAATACCTGTGTGAAAGTCTGCTTCCAAGTCAGGAATTGAAGCTGTTGCAGCCACATTTCTATTAACAGAAAAATGTGTACTGTGCTAGCTTTGCTCCATGAGAGGAAAATCTGTTGATTGCAGTTCTGTCAATCAGTTAATTGTTCCCCTCAATCAGTGGTATATCTGAGAATTAGTGGTCTGAGGTGAGGGAGAGTGAGGCAGTCTTGGAAATGGTTGCCTATTATTAAAGATGTATAAAAACAATTTCAACGTCTTCCTTAATAAAGAGGTTTCAAGAAGCACAAAATCTCCCCTTTCAGGAACCTGCTGATGTGACTGTGCTCTCTTCCAAGCAGAGAGCAGCTTTCCCCAGGAGTTGGATTATGCTCAGATTTATAGGAGGGCCAGATGTACTCACTACTTAGACTGACGCTCGAAATAAAAAAAAAATTAAAGAGGCACATAGAGAAACTGGGTTGGGTTCAAGCATTCAGACTCTGAATGATACCTGCAGTTTTAGTTTACTTTATTACCTGCTTTCCTTATCTCATTTGAGTTTCCAAACAAGCCCTGAGTCACACCTTCTTGTTCCAAAAGCTGGAGGACCCGAGGGCAGGCTCTGCAGGGTTCTGCTGTGCCACAAGAGGGCATTTTTTGGGCCAACTTTGCGACTGTTAAGGAATAAATCTGCTTTTTAAATGCCTCACTTCGGATTAATTAGTCTTGAAAAACAGTTGAAGTGATGCATCTTTTCTCTAGGCTCCTGGTTTTCTCTAGGATTCTCTGGTTTTATAGCTAAGAACAGGTTTAGATCTTTGTCTTCCTAGATAACGTGGGATTTTTGAATGATACCTGTAATTGCATAAAGCCTGAGAATTCAGAGTAGAACTGTGGTACATTTGGAGTTTTGTGTCTGGTGAAGTTGATTTAAATCATCTGCCTAGTATTGGAGGAATTAACAAGGAATTAAGTTGGATATTGAAGAAAGTAATGATGCTAGAACTGTTTTTCATTTTAGGACCAGTAACAAAATAATGTGGTTCGGTGTGGGAGGTTGTCATAATAAGAAGAATGTATCCTCCTCTTCTGTTTATATGGAATATGAGGCCAGTAAAAACAGAGGCAGTGTACTGTACACAGCAACATACAGGACTTTGAATACTGCAAGATACCATTATGCAAACATTTTACAGAGTTTGCATTTAATCACCAGTGATCAGTGCAACTGCAAACGGCAGAAAGAAGCTTCACCTGCCATTTAGTTTAGTTTGGAGCTGCCATTTAGTTTTGGAGCTGCCATTTAGTTTGGAGCTGCCATTTAGTTTTGGAGTGGGGTGAGCCACTGCTTTTCCCAGAGAGCTCTGGAGGAGCTACTTTTAATGTGATTTTTTTTTTTCTCCACAAAATTCACATTTAGAATAAAAAACACTTTATTTTTTTACTAGCCAACCTGTGCATTATTAAATTTAAAGATAATATTTGATTTCTGTCCATAAAACCTGAAGTTAGGGAAAGATCTTTAGCTTTATTTACTTCAGTCACTTGGTATTTTTTTTCTCATAAATCAAATTTGTACTGGAATTGTGCCTTTAAAAGTTAGTGAGTGGTGTGCTCTGCCTCAGGAAAACAGCTGTGCTTTTGTCATTTGGTTCTGCAGTATCTCTGCATGACTATTTCGAGGATGTCTGAAGCCTTCTGAGTACTTCATGTGGAGGGGTATGTTGGCACCAGTAATTTCTAAACATCACTTAAATAACTTGTAATAATGCTATCCACTTAGATCTGGCATGGTTCATTATGAAAAACAGGAATCATTGTCCTGATGTAGTTTTGCATGGGGGATTTTTAAAATTGTGCTGTATATTTTTCCTGAAATGTCTGTGCTTTTGTATATGATGTGCCTGTTTTTGTGGCTTGCTTGCTAATAATTGGATTATTCCATTGCTTGGTTTGGTTTTATTTGTTTTGGTGGTTTTTTTTTCCTCCTTTGAAAGAGAATCTACTTTATTTGCTTTGAAAAAGAAGTTTGTGAAAACCTTCTTGTAATGCCTGTGCTCTGAAAGAGGAGGTAGCAAACTAAATATGTGCTGACAGAAAGGACAACTTTAATATTGCATTTAAAAAACCCTGACCAGCTGAGTTCTGTATGCTCCTGTGTCTCCCAACAACTCCATTTTGAGGCTGTTACAGAATTTGAGTATTTTTGCAAAGAGAAGGTGCCATGTGTTGGTAGCTCCTGTTATTTACTCTTAAGGAACAGTGTTTCAGTCATTAGAAAGAGTTTATTAAGACTAGGGTGTCAGTTAAAAACCTTCAATGTATGTCTCTTTTTAAGTCTTTTTAGTGTGTTTCTGTATAGACATGCAAAAATAACTAGTTCCAAACTAAAGGCCTATTCTTTTCACAGTGCTGAGGGTTACAGTAAAAAATGTAGACAGCTGCTGGAGATTTGGGTTTATAGATGCTTCCAGAGAGATTCTGTTGAATGAATAAAGGCTAATAAAGTGTTTGCAGTCTTTGGCTAGCCCTGCTTGGATTCTTAAAGCGTGCTCATATAAGAAGTGCTGGCATAATTGACACCAAGTAATTATTGTTTTGAAAGTCTTAATTGGGGCTTGGCATGGGTTGCTCATGGAATCTTTGTTGTTTTCCTCTGTAAATTCTGCTATAAATTGGTGTTGAACTGCAGGGGAGACTGGTAGCAGTCCAAAGGTAGACCCCTGTGCAAAAAATGTGCTTGCCTGCAGATACATGCATGACTTGAAACCCATACATACTGCCAATAAAACACCTTTCACAAACCTTTTTCTTATCATCTAGAGTCTGGGAAGTATGGCAAGTTGTGCTAGCTGTATTTAAAAACAAACATACCCTCCCTCTTCCCACACATGCACGTGTGGAAATGACAGGACTTAACATTTGCATCAGCACAGAACTGCAGAACTGGTGTCCACACACAAGTGAGGTAAAAATCAGACTGGATCTGTGGAAAATAAGCATTAACTGTCAGAGGGCATGCTTTGGGTGGGAAGGTTTTACAGAGATGCTGCTGGTATAGTAAATATTCTAGTGGAGAGCTATCCAGCAAATCAAGGAGCAGATTCCAGGCAAGTTCCAGGAAAATGTCACTGTTACTTGAAATTGTTAAAGTTCCTGGATTCTACAATAAAGGGCCTGTTGTAGTGTGAAGTATTTGTAGGCAGCCTTATTCAGACACAGCAACAATTGCTTTTGTTCATACATGTGCTGTAAATGGTAGTTTTCAACTTCTTTATGGCTTCTGGTGCCTTCAGAATGGCTTTGGAAATGAATATCTTCAATTGAGATGATTGGCTATTGAACAGGCTGGATATTTCTCATAATAGCTTCCTATTTATACACTAGAATAAAAAAATACTTGTTTGAAATATTTTAAACCATAAATGCTTTGTTTGTTTTTGAACCATTGGAACAGTGAAGGTTGTGTTTATGTGCTGCCCAGGAGATTTTTTGCTTTTTGCAGTTCATAACAGGAGAGGGAATAATGAGTTAGTGGAGGGATGTGCACAGAATGTGAGCAGCTGTATGTATACAATATTTGGACATGAGCTTTTCCAAGGATGCTTAGGAGATTGCTTAGTTGTATACTGGTCAGTAAAGGAGGAAGCATTAAGTCCCCACTTTACTTCTGTGTTTGCTGAATTACTTGGTGTGGAAAAAAATTCAGTAGCTATCAAACAGTGTATCATTACGAGGTATAACTAGAGCATGTCTGCTTGATGCTTTAAAGCCAGGGCCAAATCCTGGGAATGTTCATTTGGCCAGGATGCACATGTGCACACTTGCAGAGCTTTTCAGTATGTCACATGCTGCAGACAAAATTGTTTGGTGTAGAGAGTACAGTACCTCAACACAGGCATTGTACTTTTGTAAAATCCTCTGTGTCTGGCATTCCAGGAATTTGAAAAGGACAAAGAAAAGGGGAGAACACTTTCAGTTAAGCTGGAGAGGGTATCTTTGACTGGAACAGAGTATCTTTGTGTGTATTCCTTAAATATGTGAGTGGTTTGTGATTTCTGAGCGTAAAGCACTAGAGCAAAACCAGAACAATAACACCACACATCTCAAAGCTTTGCTTGTTTATAAAGTCTCTTCTACAGCTATATAATAAATAGGAGAATAATGAAGTTATTAAAACAAATAGGAGTTGTTTTTCCTGTAATGCAGCACATGTATTTGATTGTTTTCTACTTCATCTCTGCATCACTTAATTATAATTGGTATGAAATCAGGTGTCTGCAGTGTCTCTGTGCTGCTTACATACACTGTTATAGGAGTGGGCACAGGCATTTACTGCCTGTTTCACTCATGTTTTTTATGAGAGGGGAAATCTTGAAATATAACAGATGATGTCTGACTTGGTTAATGAATGTAGAAGGTTATTTAGTGATGATTCAGCTGGTGACCTTAAAGATCACCTTCTTAGAAAATGAAATTTCTTCAGCAGTTAATGTTCAAACTTGTCATCCACTTTGAGGAATTTATTGAGGGCTTTTGTTTTTAAGCTACATAGTGACATTAGATGATAGATTATGTATTCACAGTTTTGAATCCTACTAGAGCTGGTCTTCTGTCAGTACTGAAAAAGATCAAATGTATGTACCTAAACTACCCAAAGCAAGAAGATAGTTGTTGCTGTTTATTTTGGAACAATCTAATATCCATATGCATTTCTTAGGTAGTTAAACTCTAGCCTAAAACTTAGTAGATGCACATGCATTTAATTTTGTGTGAGAGGTTTAGGTAAACCATCCTGCTGTGGTTTGGGTTAGCACACCTGGGCATGTCTGTCCTGTCCTACCTCTCCTGGAGTCAGTGTGGTGCACTTTTGAGCATGAGGGTTTGCTGGGTCTGTGCAGTTGTCAGAGAGGCTGAGGTTTTGTGTGACCATAAACTGAGCTGCATCATGTGAACGTAATTATCTCTCATTATGTGTGCCTCAGAAGCTCCTTTCAGCTATCAGAGCTGTCACCAGCTGGAGAAGTGCTGCAGGTCCTGGGCAAATGCAGGAATGTGCAAGCAGTGCTGTGGTTGGGGCTGGAGCCCAGGGGCCAGCAGGGAGTGGCACTCAGGACCAGGGAGCTGGGATTCCAGCAGGGATGGAAAAAGCATCAGCAAGTCAGGACAGAGTTGGCTGAAGCAGGGTGGAAGGCACAGGAAATGTAATGGGGTCAAGCAGCAGGGTGGTGTGTGGCATTATTTCCTGTTAATTCTGCAGCAGTGGATGTGCTCACTGCTCTCCAGAAATGGTTGATGTGCTCCTGTTTAACCAGAAGTTCAAGCTGGCAGTTTGAGAGCCTCACATCTTGCTGGTAGCCAAGGTTGTGAATTTGGAGCTGCACTTTTGAGATCCCATGACCCTCACCCCCAGCCAGTCCTCCTCACATGTGGTGTTTTGCCAGGACGTGCATCATCCTTACTGATGGGTCTTCCACCAAAATATCCATAAATAGTGAGTATTAGCAAAAATGTGGAAGGATAGGAGGCAAAAATTGTGTGTGAAATAGAGGATAACGCTGAAGGATGAATGGTACTTGCACACTATTAAGTTAGCCTTCTTAGAAGATTTGCTGGCTGATAAATAATGAAAGGCTTTATTCTCTCAGCTTTAAATCTCATGCCTTTACTTTTTCCAGAAACTTTATTTTCTCTGGGGTAAATTCACAGTATGTGTCTTTATTGTTTCCTTTTGTATGAGCTTTTAACAACAGCCTTTCAAGTAAGCTGAGTGTGCTGACAGTTGAGAGAAATACTCATAAGTGAAATTTTAATGGATGGAAAATGAGGAATGTAAAATAATGGGTCACTCAAATGTTTAAGGAAAATCTAAATGTCTTTAAAATGAATGTGGTTGCAATCTCATAAACCCCAGGCTTGTTACAGATTCATTTTTGCATGCTGTTACATTCCTGACATGCGTTTCTCCTGTCCTGCACTTTAACTTTTTCTGAAGTATTCCAGGGAATGTATTAAAGCTGGGAAAGCTGGGCTGTCAGTGTCCTGACATTTAAAAACAGTGTACTTTGATTAAAGAAACACAGTTTCTGTCTGTAGAGAAAATATTGCACTTTGGCATAGCCAGACATTTTGATAAAGAGTTAAACTTTCAGGCTATGTAGAAATTACAGCAAAAGCTGTGGTTGCTGGTAGATTCTGGAAGTAGAAAAAGGGACAGAAAGGCCAAAAGGGAAAAGGTCTTAAAAGCAATATTTAGCTATTTTTAACTAACCTTTGGGCAGTTATGATGCTTTCATTCATATGTTTATATGCATCTCTTTGTTTGAAAAATGAAGTGGAAGTGGGAGGTATACAGGATTAGATTTATTTATCAGGTAGAATATTTGTTACTCTCTGTTTGTTTCTTGTTTTTTTTTTTCCTGTTGTTCTGTTTCTGGTTGGCTTATTCCCAGTCTCACTACCTTCGGATTCCTTGTCTGCTTCTTCCCAAATTTTTTGATTAATAATGTTTTAAACCATGTCATTCCAAACTAATTACATTTAGTAATCTCTTCCATCACTGTGATGGCTAAATGTTATGAGTTGGGGTTTTTTTTGTTGTTTTTATTTTCCCCTCAGACTTTAAAGTTTGAATTAACTCCTCTAAGTACTCTGGACCACTTTGTTATAGTCAGAATCAAACGGCCAAATTGTAATTCAGTGCACTCTCCCCATGTGTATTTGGAAGTTACACCATGTGCAGTGCCTTCCTTTTAAAAATGATTTCCAAATTGGAGTCCTGTACTCCCTGCTGATCTAGGACAAACTGCAGTCCTGCCTTGCAAAATGGATAAAAGCTCCTTGGCTAGACTTTCTTGTGATACCAATTCAGCCATTTAAATGTGTTTTCAGTTTTGGCACAGATTGCTTCTAACAGTGTTCACTTCCTCTGTGTTCTTGGATATTCCTAATGTAATCTGATCCTGAAGGCTCCAATCTAAAAGTTACTCTGTATTCCTATTTCTACAAACTTCTTTCCTGGCACAATTGTGTTTGCAAAAAATGCTGTGATAGCACTTGCTGAACAGCATTTTTAATGTATANATATGGTACAGTTATATTTAAAAAGGTAAATCTATACAATTAATTCCAAAATTATTTTCTGTCCTGTCCATTAAGAAGTTTTACATTTAGAAACATTTTCACAGTGGCGTTCATAAATACAGGTGCAAATAATTTAAATGTTTTTAATTGCCCTATAGTTTATTTAACACAGAGAAGCAAAGTATTCATAACGAATTAAGTGGGATTAGTTTTAAGTGTACTTTTACATTGTTGACTGTTACTTCAGTGGAAGTGTTTTGGTTCTGCCTTTTAGCACCTGTCCTTCCTTGTGCTATTTTATTCACTGATATTGTGTTTAAAGGCATTTTTACGTGGGCTATTTTCTAGAATCGTCTTTAGTAAGAATACTGAGATTGTGTTTTTAGTAGAACTGTGGGTTTTCTTTCCCCATCAGAGGGGAAGGAGGGATGAGGTGTCTGGGATCCTTGTGTGCTGATGTGACCGTGTGATGTCACCTGCCAGGAGGGTAAGTGTGCAGAACAAGGTGTTCTGAAACCTGTGCCATTGTCAGCCACGCTTGGTCTCGTGGGGATTTGGTTATTTTATGATTGCCTAGCTGCCAAGTGTGATGCTCACCCATGGCTCTCCTTTGAAGCCACCAGATAGAAGGAAATCACATCAGCAGATTTACTCCTTGTCTAGCTGTAGGTGACACAGAGATGACACCTGAGAAAGTCACTTTTGGGTTCATGTATAGGCAGCAGAATGTCATTTCCAGGCTCCTTCATGGGTCTTGACATCTAAAATAGATCAGGAGATTGTTCCCCTGAATTTCCTTCCTTTCCACTGTGAAATGCAGGGCACTGCAATGCAGGGACTGGCTCAGCAGTTGATGCTTAGAGATACAAGAATGTGCTTTATGTGGAAAGTCAATGTGCAGCTGCTTTCTACCAATTCTCTGTGCAGCTGGTTCCTGGCTGATGGTGGATCTGTTAGAACAGGGCTGGAAAAGTCACTCACTTGGGTAAAGAACTTCCCTTAAATGCTTTCAGTAAAGATCCTGAAATGAATACCTATATGCTAACTGCTGTCCTTGTTGGTTTGGGTCCAGAGAGGAGACTCCTCTCCTTGCTGTGCAGTGATTTCAGCTTTCTACCAGTCTGGGGCTGATGGAATAACAAGTATTTATAAAAGAAAACAGTATTGCTGTCTTTCTTGAAATTCATATTATTATTTCAGAACGGGTGGTTGCTTCTGTGGTGTAACATTTCATAGGTTTTTCTTATTTAGTCTAGATACTCTGGGATTAAACAAAGTTTTGATTTTAAATAGAGTCTGAACACTGACTCAGAAATCTTGCTATTTTTCCATGTTCAGTTTAGTCCTCAAATGTTTGGTGCCTGCGTGTAATTAAGCTGCTCAACAAAGACCTA
>VZTT01042077.1:35091-48546 GCA_013400855.1 Buphagus erythrorhynchus | reverse complement strand
CAGAGCAGTGCTTGGGGCTCTCTGTGTGTGAACCCTGCACCCTAATAAACTCTTTGGAACCTCAGAAGCTGAGAGCTTCCGTTGCCTCCTTTGCCCAATCCCAGACATCGAGCACACTGAAGAGCGACTACGTCTAAAGGTTCTGCCTCCAGGAAATCTTACCCTGAGGTAGTTCCCCATGCCTGGCATGGCACTGGTATGCCTCTAAAGAGCTAGCCCGGGCTCCGGTGAGCAGTTGTCAGAGTGCTTGGAGTGTGTTGTCAGCTTTTAAGGGAGGATTAAAATAAAAATGGTATGGAGCACTGAAACATTTACCTCTGTTATACATGAATATAGAATTTTATGACCAAGTGCTGGTGGAACTTTCAGAAGGATTAAATATGTAGGAAAAAAAAACGAAAAGAGGTGGGAAGAGCTGGAGAGAAAACCCAGAAGTTTGTTTAACACTCTTTTTTATATGTGAGTGTCAATCATGTTTCTGTCACAAGAAGACATTTGGGGAGTGATGTTGCAGCATACAAAGACAACAAGAACCGTCTGACTGTAGAGAAGGATTTTACAAATTTATATATTACAAGGACCAATGTCTAAAAAGGTATTCATTCTTAATAGTTTTTAGGAAGGTTTGTTAACACACAATTTTTAATTTTTGAAATTTTTTTAATATGTGAGTTAACCAAATTTGCTGGTTATTCCACTTACTCCAATTTATTCAAGGCTGGGTTATGCTGATAAGGTGTAATTCTGAATAGCGAAGGATAATAAAATACTAAAATTGAGTTTTAAACTTAATATTTGTATTTTTCAGGGCTGCTTTTTAGTGTTACTAGATTTAAAAACAAGCAGATAAACAGCTATCCAGAATATTGATTTTGGATTTTCAAGATGCTGTAGAGCAACAGGAAGTGGTGATGCTGGAAAAAAGTCTATGTCATACGTGTCATCCTTTTACACTTGCAATCAGAAGCACGTGCAGAGGAATTGTGGGATTAAACTAAACATTGGACTTGTTATTTTTGTTAGTATTCTAAACAGGACTTGGTAACATCAGTAAATAATAAATCTCTAGTGAAGAAGGTGCTGTCAGCAAGTAATAATAAATACTGCATTAACATCTTACATTGGAGCCTCCTTTTGGAGTGTAAAGAGGTTAAATATAACAATTTACATAATATTATTATGCATAATACTGAATAAGTATTTCGATGTTATATAGCAATTTGGAGCAATTTGTTGTCAATTATTAAAATAAAAGGAAATGAATACATTGCATTTTCCTTGGTTAAACTACTAATGCTACTTGCTGATGCCTTTCCTTTTCCTTCAGGTCGCAGACAGTACTACTTATAGTGGTAAGATTTCAATTATACTTGATGAATATATTTATTGAGGATTAATCTTTCTTAGCATTAAAATTCAGAGTCTGGACGTAGCTGTTGCCTGCTTAGCTCAATTATGCTCAGTTCAGGAATGCTGGCATTTCCTATTAACGTAAGGAGCTTAGGCACCCAGTGTGGCTTAAATATAACAGCACTTCTGAAGTGTAAGACAAAAATTCTCTAAAATAATTCTAACCTCTCATGTGTTTGAAGAACTGTAGAGTCTTTCTGCATATGAATGTGACTGTGGTACTAAATGGTACTAAATTGTGCTAAATGGTACTAAAATGCTGGCACTGTGCATCCCAGCTGAGCTGGCTTTCATAGCACCTTAAAAAGACCTGAATTGATTTGAAATTCATAAATATGGCTTGTTGTGACTGTGAAATCAGGCTCCTCATTCAGGGAGCTTACTTGAGTCTACCTATACTACTGAGTACCATGTAAAGAAGAATGTACATATGCTTTCTGGGTTTTGGCTCATGCTAAAATAATGATTTTTATTTTGCATTCATTATTAATACTTGTGAAAAATATATGATCATTAGAACAGTTGCTAGATCCCAGAATGATCCTTCACGATTTTTGTTGAGCTCTTTCATTTTCTTTTTATTCCCGTTCTCGAATCTTGTATTTTTGGCTGAAGACTCTTTCATAGAAAATGCACTAAAACTGAAGCCTCTTTAAGGTGCTCAGGATATTCTGCTGAGAAGGAAGCTTTTGAAACCATTTAGACTTAGAAAAAAGAAATCCATTCAAATTTCTCATTTCTGAGAGGAAATAAGCACTTGCCTATCCTATAAATGTTATCACTTGCAAGTTGGATAAATATTTTTTATAAAGTCTCTGCTTTGAAACTAAATGTTTGAGTGAGTGAAGGTAATTCCAAATAAGTTTGACGTAAGCAAAACACCCTAAAATTTTAACACAAACCTCTTTTAATCTCTTCTCATGCATTATTGTTCTCTTTTATTTTTGTTTCTTTTTCATTTTTTTTTCTTCTTTTGTTTAGGCATGTTCATTATCCATGCATCATTTTCCTAGGTATCTTCACTATGGAAGGAATATGAGTATCTCAGGACTAAATTGGAGTCTGGCACCATAAAATGGCATTTTCTGTTGTTTCATAGATGCTAAAAGCTCAATGTAATTTGAACTTACAGGCTGACCCAAAATGTTTGTCATATCCATAAGCTAAGAAAAATACATGTGTTCATATTGACAGTATCAAACTCTATCTATTTGCCAAATGTTTCTAGCTATGTTTCTAAAACCAAACTTAGCAACATTAGAATGACAGAGAGAAACATAGATTTCTCATAGATTTTTATCTACATATTTATATAAATTTTATATATTTAACACAGAGGTTTTGCATAGATTTTTATTTTCCACTTTAAGGCATGGCCTTACTCCTTTTGCTGTCAGTGCACTGACTGTTCTATTGCAGAAGTGATTGTCTCAACCATACAATTGTAAACCAAATGGGAACTGTTTTGAGATCTTAAGATATGTAGAATGAGATCTTAAGAATGTAGGTATTTAAATAAGAGGGAGTGGAATAATTTTTTTTTTGCTGAAGATTTACAAATCAGTTCTGGAATCCATAGGCACAATAGCAGGCAAAGCTAAGGCCAAGAAAGCATTGACCCCAGGGTGTTTCGGGCAGTCTTTGGTTCTTTCTGCATTTAGATGAGTGCAACAGATATCAACAGATATCAGCTATGCTACCAATTTAATGGTGTTTTGGGGCCAAATGGCATGCTGCCCCACTTTTAATTTTTTTCCCCTCACCTCCTAAAAGATGGACCTTGACAAAATACCCCTTGGAAATAATTTCCTGACATTTACTATCTGCCCAGCTAAAGCACCATATGAGATTGTTAGCTCCTAGCAATTAAACATTGTCAGTAATTTCTGACTAGTGTTTGATCTCCTGCCCTGACTTTGCTATATTTGTGGGTAGATTCAATAGTTGCATATAGATAACTGTCTGCTACAGTAGCCTACCCCTGAATGGTACAAAAAACACCTAAAAACTCTGAACTTCTTTTTCAGAGTTCTCAGTATTTCTATAGCTATATACTGTGAAGACTCTCAATGGCCCTGTTTAGCATTTGTACATTTTCATAGGAGAAATTCTACTGCATGCAAGAGAAATTTTTTTTATGAGTTTCAATCATATATTCACACCAAATCATAGTTTTCAGAATGTTTAGAAATGCATTAACTGCATTTAGTATATTTGTCATAGGTGGCTTGTTCCTCTTTTGAAATAAAGGAAGTTATATTTTGTGTAGCAGTGACTTGAAAGATCTTCTAAAATGTCTTAATATTTTTGCATGCATCTGTGTTCCAATATGTATATGTTTAATTGAAATTTTCCCTAAGACTTACAAAAACATATGGTAAAATTTGCAAGAGCTAATGATTTTGGTAAGTTTATTTCAGACCTATCTTTGGAAAAAGTTGTCCTACCACAGATGAAAATTTCCTTTTGAGAAAATGATTGTATTGTGCCTGAAACACTTCATCCTTAATGTCTAGTTATCTTTCAGCTACCATTAGCACAACCATTCTGTGTATATACTATTGAAAAAATACATGTCAAAGTTTATAGAAAAATGAGTAAAGGAAAGCTGTCATTATTTCTTTCCTAGTCTGAAACGTCAGCATCATAAGCATATTAAAGAATAGCAGTCTGAAGGTAAAATTTTCCCATTAAAGACCTTCATTGGTGTTTTACACATACATGAAAAAGAGCAGTTACAAATGTCCATCAGAGTGAGAACTGGAGTTCCACACTGCATTACAAAGTTTGTTTTCCGTCTTTAGCATTAATTCAAGAGTTGAAAAGATAAATTTGAAATGTCTATTGATGTGCTTATTATTTAAATCCCTTCATATTTAACATACCTCAACCTTAACATACTTCAAGCCATAAGAAATTGCCTTAACCTGCCATTGCTTCACCTGAATAGCACATTTATCACAATGATGTTTTCAGAAATTAATACATAGCTTTTTCAGAACATGCTTCAGTGAATCTTCTGGTGGCACAGATTCCATGGCATTATTTGACTGTTAGGAACACCCCAAAACTAATCAATGCATTCAGAAACTTGTAAATTAGAAGTCAGATAGACTTGTTGAGATAAACAGTCCTATGTTAATTTTCTTTTTTTGGACAGTAAATAATTGTCCTTTGGTACAACTTTATGTTCTGTTGTTTCTTTTTTCCCAACCTATTAACTAAACTCTAGAAATAATTGTGAAGATAGAAGAGAGGCAAAAAATGAAACAAACACTTTGAACCATAGGAAATGTCTCATAGTTTCCAAAGTATCTGCAGAATTGTTCATCAACTGTTTCTTTCCTACAATGTCCAGCAGAAATAAACTTGTGATTTACTGTGACAGAATAAAACACAGGTTTGGAGCCCTCTGCAGTCCAGTATGCTGCTAAAAGTGCTATTTAGGGCATGTCATAGATGAGAGCCTAGAAATAACATCTGGCCAGTATGAATTATGATAAATTTTTTCAAGTTAATAGAATTATGGTATTTTGCATCAGCTGAGAGATTGTCTCCTGACATTGATAGAAACAGGATCAGAATGGGGAGTTTTAGGAGCACATACTCAAGAATAAAACAGGTAATTTTTTCATATTTAGAAATCTAATACATACATTATCTTGAAGGGCATTGCTTTGACAAAATATTTAAATACTAAATAAAATACTTCTGAAAATATTAGAAGAGAAAATATTAACAAGTAACTCAGAAAGTTATTGAATTTGGTGCCAGTTGGCAAAATACAAATGTATATAGTGTTAGAAAATGAATGGATAAGAAATCAGTGCACAGGTGAGAGACTTCAGATTATGTTGTGCTACTACTGTATGTATGGGTACAATTCTTGGTTAAAATGTTTGGAGATATTTTTAAAGCAGTTACTATTTTTAACATTTTAACTTCTGCACTTTAAAGTCTCTGTGGCTGAAATGGGTTATGTGTACAAATCATAGCTCAATACCTGAAATCCACTCTGTTTTCACATTAAGTACCTACATGTTCAAGGGGCAAAAGGTAAAAATAGAGACCAGATTTAGCACTCTCCAGGACGTGGGTGCAAAAATTACATTATTCACGCCACTGCTGTGATTGGTTCAAATTTAATGTCAATTCTGCAGGCTAAATAGATATTACACAAGTGCATGCATACTCAAGTTCGTAAAGTAGAGTTGTGGTAATCTTTTTAAAAAGAAATATTAATAGAAATTTCTCATGAGCATAAAGCAAAAAAAGGCAAGATGAAAGGTATGCCTATGCTTATGTAACTGTAAAAGGAGGAGATTTAAATCATGCATGGGAATTTACTAGAATTTTTATCCTCAAATCATTTCCATATACACACAAAGCAAAAACTAATGATCAACTTGTGAAAAATAATTAGTGAATTCACTTTTGGTGAGTTCAGTATTCTGATGAAATGGAAGCTTGATTCTGTTCTTACTTTGTACCCAGACTGAAATTACCAGTACAATGTCATTAAGCATTACAGTGAGTTTTATTATTGTGCGAAGTCTTGATATGGAAAGTTTCTGTAAAATTAATCTCTCAGTGTTATGAATGGTACAACTCTGGCTTAATTTTATGTATAATTCACAGACATTAGCACAGTTGAAGAAACAGGTCCTTTCATTAATGTATTAGGACTTCATTGTTTTTTGGACAAAGAGTAGAAACTACATTTAGGTGTTAGCTCAGTGGAAAAAGGATTTCATGGGAAACTGGAAATTAAATAAAACAATCATACTAAGCTAAACCATCTCAGTAATTCTAATCTGTAGTCTCTTTTGACAGGCATAGTATTAAGCTTGTTACTGTATTTTATGTCATTAGACATTTTCCATTATAAAGCTATGCTTTCAACTACTTTGAAATTTTCCAAACTGTTATCTTATTAAATTTAAACTAACTTTCAGTGGACTAAGGTTACTGAAAAGTAAGTTTATTTGATTGTGTTGCCCCTTTATGATTGCTTTAATCAAGGAGAACTAACATGTCTAGATTTTGAAGTAGGTGTGATTTTTTTTGTGACAACAGAAATAAAACTTTGTAGAAAAAAGAAATCTATGCCAATTCACAGAAGGTCTTCAGCTTTTAAGAATTTTTATCCTCTCACGCTCACTTCATATTTGGTTAGTCTGAATGTTGAAACGTCCATGTGAGGAAAATATGTTCAGATATTTCTGTCTTGAAGAGTCACTTTTGACTGCTCATGAAAAATGATGTGCAAAATTGCCAGGACTTAAGGAATGCAATAAATTGTCTCAAATACTGAAAGAAGGAAGTTCCCAGAAGATAAGCTACCATAGAGAAACAGATGGCAAACAGAAAGATGTAAATTTCAGGCCTACAGAGAGGTGAAAGGTTTGGAATTAGCACACTGGACAAGATTCCACTGTGCAAACTGTGGGAAAAGTGTGGACACAACAACAGGAAGATGCCAGGCCTGGTAAAGCAGATCTGCATAACCTCTATAGCAAAAATTACCACCATGACAAACTGAGGGAAGGGAAGTAACTCCTTACACACATGCCATCCCAAAATGTGTGGGACATTTGTGTGAACTTCTCCAGTGTGTCTGTGAGAGAGATTGAGATGTCACCTTGAATCAAAAGGAGAAAGAGCATTTGGGAGCTGAGAATAACTGGAGAAGCAAGAATGAAATGTGGAATGAGACATCTCAGGAAAAAGGCATAAAGCAAAACTGTGCCTAAGAATTCTGTGAGGGTGGAAACCATGGCAAAGAAAAAAGCAAGAAGTCACTCAGTAGTACAGTTCAGAATAATTTCAGATGAGGATTCAGAATCATCACATCATTCAGAAAGACAACATACTGATGGATAAGTAAATCTACTGGTAAAGCAGATATCTCATTTTCCTGTAAAATCTTCCATGGAGGGTAGCAACGTCATTGATAATGTTATAAAATTTAATAAAATAAGAAGGATCTATAGTCTAAAGACTGTCAACTCACTAAAAGGAACAGTTCATACAATATGTGAGATGAAAGCTCTTTTTTCACTTTACAGTGTTTTTTAAAATCCAGCAAATTGCTTGAAAAAATACTTAAAATATTCCAGTTGTAAAGAAAAACCTCTGAAATGTTAGGAAATTCTAGCACTAAGGTTGCCATTGAATACATAAACAATTATAGTGGACTAGTTGCAATGAATGATTGGAAGTGCTTTGTGCTAAATGAACAAGAGTTAGCTTTGAATATTACATAGATAGACTGGTACAAATGAGTCACTTGGGCAAATCTATTGAAATTAAATAATTCTTACAGGGAAAGAATACGGCTAATTTTTTGTAAGAATTTCTTTTTGCTTATATTACAAAAGAAAATGTATAGCAATTATAGATATGTTAGGAATATGTGATATTGTATCTGAGCTTATTTAGGTATCTTAAAAACCCTCAGGCTGCTTCCTTTTACTCCTTTGACTTTATTTTCCATACTCTTAGTCTTTCTTGTAGCCTCCTCTATCACATGTGCTGTGTTGGTAAATTCATTAAAAATTATGAGCTGTTTTGATAACATGATAATGGTGGAATGTATTGGATACCTAATGTTGGGTTTGACACTGACCCAATGCCAGGCACCCATGAGTGCTGCTTGCTCACCCTGCCCTGCCACAGCTGGGCAGAGTAGAGGGAAAAAAAATTAACAAAGGGCTCACGAGTTGAGATAAGGATCAGGAGAAAACATTCCAAGGGCAAAACAGGCCTGGCTTAAAGTTATAAAGTGACTTTATTATTAACAGAATCAGAGGAGGATAATGAGAAGTAAAATAAACCCTTAAAGAACACCTTTTCTTTTCCTGACTCTTCCTCCACCAGCAGCACAGGGAGACAGGGCCTGGGGGTTTGGTCCGTTCATCACCTGAGGTTTTCTTCTGCTGCTCAGGGAGAGGAATCCTTCCCCTGTGAGGCCATGGGATCCCTCTCATGGGAGATAGTTCTCCATGAACTTCTCCAGTGTGTCTCCAAATCTCACGAGTCCTGCCAAAACTGCTGCAATATGAGTCCCTCCCACAGGCAGGCAGTCCTCCCAAAACTGCTGTGACGTGGGTCTCTCTTTCCATGGGGTGCAGCCCTCCGAGGACAGGCTGATCCAGCCTGGAAGCAGGGCCCCTCTCTCCACTGGGTCTCCCACTGGATCACAGTCTCCTTCAGGCATCCACCCTCTCCAGCATGGGCACCTCCCCTATGGGCTATGCATGGATTTCTGCATCCCCCGTGGATCCCCATGGGCTGCAGGGGCACCTGCATGGGTGGTCTCACTACGGCCTGCAGAGGGATCTCAGCTCTGGCACCTGATGTCTCCTTGTTGTTTCCCTCACATGTTCTCACCTCCTCCTCTTCTCTGACTAGAAAAAACTGTTTGTGCCCACTTTGTTTTGATCTTCTTAAATATCAGAGAGGTGTTACCAACCTCTCTCACTAACCCATTTTTGGCCAGTGGCATGTCCATCTTTAGAGCCATCAGCCATTGGTTCTGCCAGACATGGTAGAAGCTTCCAGCAGCTTCTCACAGAGAAGCTCCATGGCCCTCCTTCCAAAAACCAGGTCATAAAAAACCAACACACCTAGTAATACCTGTTTCCTGTAGATTGATTTATCCTTGTCTTTGGGCTTACCTTGTCCTAGTTTTTAGACGGGAGTGATTTCTTCCCCTGCTAACTTTTGAGTGCATTTTCTCTCTTATTTAAAAACTGAAGCATTTGAAAGTAACTGAGGTTTCCATATTCACAGTGATGCCCATCAAGCTGGATAGTAGGAAGTTATTTCAGAAGCGTATTTAAAAATTCTCCCCCACATGCTACAAAAATTGACAACATAGTACTTCAGAAACTTTTGCAAAGTGCATAAGAAAGGAAAGTAAATCTGTGAAAACTCCTTCAAGTAAGGAAACTAAGGTAGTAAAACTTCACAAATGTGAAATTAAAAAAGGATAGAATAAACAGCCTCTGTAATGCTATTTTTAAAGAAAATATTTTTTGATACAAAGGCACAGGAGTCTATTCAGATGTTTTCTTTATGCTCACAGCATTGGACCGTAGTATGTGGTATCTCTTTTTTATCTACACAGAACATGAATTAATGTGACAGATAATTGTGAAGTAATGGGATCATACACTACTGCTTCCCATATATCCTGTGTTCATGCTGATTGAAGTAATTTTTATTCTGTTCCTTTGGCTAGTTCAATCATTTCAATCTGAGGTTCAGAAAATGGAAGACAGGTTGGTGGATGTTAAAGTACACTCACCTTCATGTCACTTTTTCTTATCAAAGATTGTCTGTCAGACTGCTTTTTTCCAGTCACCTTTCAGATCTCTCCCCATTTATTTGCAGCTAGCCCACAAAAATTTAGACAAAAAAAGGGCAGTCTTCTATGGTTTAAGAGTATTTTATTGAAATAATTCCTTCCAGCTGCCATTCTTGTAATGTCTTGTCATGAGCCACAACCCCCTTTTGCATATTTGACTCTGTCTTCATTTTTGCTCTCTTTTCATGCCTGTTCTCAAAAGTATATTTTAAGAATCCATTCCAAAGGAGAGTAAAATAGACTTTTGCCTCATTCTGTTCCCAATTTAGTTAGCTTCATTATGTTGTACCTTCTATATGGTCTAGACACAAGTGTGTTACTAATGGGATTCCAGATGATCTTTAATGTTAATGAGAAAATTGTCACTCTGGGGGATTCATTTATGGTTCTACTTGCTAAGCAAGATTGACACTCCCTGAGTCACCGCTTTCTGTAATGATATTTCATTGAAAGTGGTAGCAGCCAGCTTATCTCTCACTACCCACCCATTTCTTAAAGTCTTTGGAAGAATTAGTGGCACATAGCTTTCTTAAATGCTGTTTTAGTCCTGTTGCTTGTCAATTAGAAACCACTGTTCTGGATTTACTTCTTGGTGCTAATATAATACAGCAGTTGAAAAGAAAGTGTTATTTAGCCTGTACACTGTGGACATCAAATATTCTTTCCTGGACTTTGATGTTGAGTATGTGTGTGTCCATGTATATAAATAAAAGTATGTATTTCTAGAACTTGGACAATAGCAGCAAAAAATTTAGCCTTTCTAGCAGATGCATGGTACTTCAATAGGAAAAAGCAGCATCAGCAGTATGATTCTTCAATTCTCAGCATAAGCTGCTCACTGGCAAAAAATAAAAGTTCTAATTAGAGACTGGAGCAATGGCAGAGATTTTTTGTAGTTTTATATTTTGCCTTATTGCTGGAAGGCACAAGACAAGTGTGACATAGTCAAGAGTAAGCTCTTGGCCAGGTGCTAGAAGTAGGACACAGTGATTATGTGGATGATTATGATTAAATTTATTGCTAATACAACCTAAATAAGAACTCTACTGTCTATTACTATGGATTATAATATAATAAGGCTATGGTCTTTTGTGTTGAGTCTTGTGCTTCAGGTGAGACTCTGTTGCTTTCTTCTCAGGGAAGAAAGACTTCTTCTCAGAGAAAACTTCTCAGAGAACTCTAGGTGTGCCTAGGTCTACTTAGTCTCAGATTTGGTCAACAGTCTACATGTAAAGGGCTATAAAATAAGCAAATTTTTCTAGAAATGTACAGACTTAGTCTTTGGCCTTGCATAATTCACAATCACAAACCATACACCCATGTAGCTTCTTCAGAACTTTATTTCTGTATTTGACCAGATCTTAGCACATTTACACTCACCCTAAAAAAAGTGTTCCTTGTCTTCATGCTGTGTGTACCCTGCAGATATCCCTGACAGAGTGCAGAGTGGATATGGAGGATGTTGGTTCAGACAAAGCTGTCTGCAACCTCTGGAGACAAGTTGCCCCAGCTGGCCCAGACTGCACCAGTATTTTATATCCTTATGCATGTGCACCAAAGTCAATCAAAACCAACTCAGCTCCCCATCTCTGAAATACATTAATTATGTAAATATCCAGACAGTTCCTCCTGCAATACTCACCTGGTATTCTTATCTTAGGACAAACTACATTGCTCAGCAGAGAAGCTACAAAGGAAGAGTGTATAACATGGAAACACACAGGAAGACTCAACTATCTTTTGTCACTGCCACAAGAAAAAAAGACATACAGTGTGCAGCCTCTGACCTCCTGAAGTGTACATTTTTTTCCACCTCTTAAAGTTGCAACAAATAAAATCCTGCTGCCACTTTTTTCTCCTGCAGGTTATCTCTTCAATGTTTTGTTTTCCTCTATATCTGTCTCCTTTTGTTGTTATTTCTTACTTTCATATATAGTAAATTTTTATGCAGTGTCTAATGTAACTAAACTTCTTTACACAACGTATTATTCCCTGGAAATCTTCCACAGGATAATTCCATTAATCTTTTTTTTTTGTTGTTGTTGTGATGTCTGAAATCCTAATATTTTTTCTTACCCTGACACATCAAACCTCTTCATCCTGTTCTGCATGATACCACCAAAACATATGCTACACGCATATTGATCAAATTCTTAGCTGTCTTACGCTGTTACCAGTTCTTTGTATTTTAAGCATGAATTGAAAAGTAAAAGATGACATGAGAACACCAGGTAATAGATTTATTAGGTCAATATCTATAATGAAAATGCAAAATCATTCAACAGGTTAGTGAATTTGGCTCTTGACTTTGGGGAAAATAATAGATGAAGATGGGTGTACACTGGCAGCTGGTTCCAGGATCATTTTGGTTATTGAGGAATGCTGGCTTCTGTAATCAATTGGGAAAGAGAGGCACTGCCAGAGGGATATGCCTGTGTCTGAAATGGAAGAAGTCGTTTTCCATGACTAGAAGCTTAGATTAATCTTTCCGAATTTGAAGTGCATAAGTATGTTGAATTAATCATATACTCCAAAAGCAAGTGTAAATTGGAAATACAAAAGAAGTAGGAAGGCATGAAGAACCAGAAGAGGTTTTTTTCTTAAGACAGTTAACTAAATTGATCATGAAAAGGCCAGCACTGTGTTCGTCTAGAAGTTCAATATCAGCCTGGTACCTCATGTGGATGAATGAACAAAGGGAGAAAAGAAAGTTATGTATAATGCCTTCCCTTCTGCTGCAGATAAGGAGAGACAAGAACAATCTATGTCAGGGTGTGATGCATTGCAAATATATGTGATAGAGTACACAGCATTTAAAATAGCTACTCAAAACCTAAAGCAAAAGTTGTTATACTGCCTTGTGCAAATTCTTCTGGGAGAGACTCAAGGAGAAGCTTTAATTTTAACACAGAAATTTAAAGTGATAAAAAATGGGAAATATTATTGCAACAGTGGCATATCATTCTGCATGTAGAGTATTCAACAGTGAGTTACATGGGAGTATCTAACCACCAGCACAGAGCCAGAAAGTCTGGGCATTGAACAATGGGGTCCAGGCTGAAATCTGCACTAGACACCTAGAAAATATCTGTTATACTCAGTACTTTGTGACTGATCCCACTCAAGTGAATAGAAAATCCTTCTTTAACTGTAGTGGCCTTTTAGATCAGACCTGCTGTTCCCAGATAGTGATGGCAGGACTGTCTGATAGATGGCTGTCTTCCATAAGCCTACTTCTCCTCTCCCTGATGTAATATAATTCTTTGCATTGTAACTCCAACCAATCTCTCGTGTATATTCATGTATATACTGTTTGATATCAANGGAAACTGGAAATAATGGAATTGAGAATTCCTGGAACTGTAATTTAGCAAGAAATATTGTTATATACTCATGTTGCAATACCAGAGGAACCTACTGAGGCACTTAAGTGAGTTGGCAAATCTTGAGACAGTTTATGTTAAATTAGCTAAAAGAATGCGTGATTTTCACATAATACAGCATAATCTTTGTAAAAGAAGCAATGATGAAAACAATATCCTAACTCTAATATATAATCTAGAAATAAAAAGTTGTTAAAGTTATACTGTCTATTAATTTTGTTCTTCCTTGGGGAAAATTTTGGTTTAAATAAATTATCCATTTCTACACAGATATTTATTAAATGCCTTCCC
>VZTT01042077.1:11231-31156 GCA_013400855.1 Buphagus erythrorhynchus | reverse complement strand
ATTGTACCTTCTCTTACTATTTTAATGACAACCAATAATTTTTTTTAATCAAAATTTGTTGCATGGTAAATCTATTTTTCCTCACAATTTTGGATGAGAAAATTATTTTCTATGGTGATTATGTCTCTATTCAGAGATTTCATGTGGGGATAATATCTTCTGAATTGCTTTAAAACAGGAGAGCTAATCTTGCACTGTCAAAATAAATTACTTTTTGAAAAAACAGTGCTATGAAGGTGTACTGCACCTTGTACTGCACTTTGTGGTTTTAGAGTTTTATCTGCCCTTTAACCATAATCTGTAACAGACACTTTGTAAATTTAAAAATTAAATTTAAAAATAATTTGGAATATCTTCTGAAATGATTTGATGAAAAATGTAGTGAAACCAGATTTTTCATCTAATAACAAGTGATAAGAATTATGTTCATATTGACTGCATTATCTTAATCTCTACATCCACTGTCTTTCTTAGATAACACTATGATATGAATGTGTATTATCCTGATAGAGTAGGAAAGTGTGGGACAGTACTGTGCTCTTTAATACTGCTGTATTTCAGAGTTTTTATCCAACTATTAAAGATATCCAGTAAGCACTGCAGAAGTATCATCTTTTGGAAGCTGATTACTGCTGCATTGTCAATATGCAGCAGAGTCACATACATCACAATCAATGATATTGGATTGAGAATGATCAGAACTCCATGAAAATTGACCTATGAAAAAGGATTTGAGCTTTTTAGTCTAGAAAAAAGAAGGCTGAGAGGAAATATAGAAGCCATCTTCAAAGACAAAAAAGGTGGCAGGAAGAAAAAGAATAATCAATCCTTCTTATTCTCCGCAGATATAGTGACGAGTAACAGGCTTTCACTGAAGGAAGTAGGAGGTAAGGGAGACATCAGGTAGAAGTATTTTAAAGCTGAGAATGGTTGAGCACAGGAATAGATTATCTGAGTAAGTAGTGCAGCATCTGTAACTGACAGGTTATAAGAACTGGTTACCTTAATAAAATAGAAAGCATGCTGAGTCCTCAGTTGGGGGTGGATTACTTTATCTGTCAAGATTTTTTCCAACCTGTTTATTCTGCTTTTATTAAATGCCTTGTCATCACAGAGAATTCCATACTTTTCTTTATTTAGCTTGCAATGATATCCTTTATGGAGTGAGACTCTCTAATTAAAAGAAAAGCTATTTTACACTAGTCAAAATATATGTAAACACTTGAAGCATTTAAATACAAAAAACTCTTGATGAACATCCTGGTTTTGCTTGCAGGTGCCGAGAAAGGGCAGACTCTAGAGCCTTGTGGGTATAGCTTGGTTGCTGTTCTATGCCAAACATGTTATCACTGGCTGGCCTGGCTTCAGGGGGAAGAAAAAGGTGAATGTAGATGAGAACAGGGCCATTTTACTCCATTTCTTCCTCCGGGACCAACACCACAGACTCTGTCCCTCTCCCGCTGTTGCCTGTCCCATCCCACCCCTCAGGAGAATGCAATTCCAAGCAGAGAACCCAGCCTAGATGTGGGCACTGACCTGAAAGGATCTGAATTGAGTCATGCCCAGCCAAGCCCAGCTGAACACTGTAGGCCAGAGCCAAGCCCAGTGGAGTGAGTGGTCCAGGAGCAGGCAGCATAGTGTAGTGCAGACAATCTGGGTTTTGGGGGGATTTGTCCATCACTGCTTTTTTGTTGTCGTGGGAGACCATGTGGTACTAGGTGAGAAATGTCCACCACCTTGTCTTTGCCTTGGGAAAAGCTATGTGTCACTGCTGGAGTGTAGAAACCTCTGCCATCTTGTCTTTTTCTCAGCAGCCATGCCAAACTGAGCCACGGTGGTGAGCACATTTTGTGTGCAAATCACCCTCTCTCTTTTGCATACTTTTATTACTAATATTGTTGCTGTTACTATTCATTTCTTATTCCATTGCTGTTTGTTTTCAGTAAATTGTTATCTCTACCCATGGTTTCTGCCACCAGAGGGGGTGGGGGAAACGGGAGCCATTTTCTTGGTCCAATTTCCAACTGGTTTTAAACAACCATGTGCAAATTAAAGATTGAAAGAATTATTTTTCATTTTGCTTTTTCACACAGCAAAATCATAAGGATATTTTCAAATGTCAAAATATACTGAACATATCACAGTGCTGAATTCAAGGTATGGACTGGAGGAAATTAATTAATAGATTTCTGACACTGCAAAAATTTTAGTGGAGCTAGGCTACATTTTTCAGGAGGAGTCGTGACTTTAAAACATTTTCTATCCTGCATGCCTGGGACTGCAAATGTCTGAAGTTCTTATTTCCCTGAAGGAAGTCAAAAGTAAGAGACGAGGGAATTCAGCAATTACAGAATCAAATATTTTTATTTCTTCAATTAAAGCTAATGCAGATAAAATAAACTTCAGTTTAAAAAATGTAATACATTTGTGGTCTATGCATCTTGTAACAGCAAACATTTTTCTAAGGAATTAACTTCCTAATAATAAGCAAAAGGAAAATTGAATGTATAAAATATAGTATATATAGCATAATACTTCTTACCATTGTACTGTGTTGCAAGTGTCAAAGCAATCCATGTAATTATATACATATTATAGGCTTCTTGCATCAAAGGCTTCTCAGTCTTACTGTCAGCTGTTACTTCACTATAAAAAGCTTCTGTACTGTCTCTGGTAGAAGCAGAGTTGGCTCTGAATGAGTTTAATTATCCTTTCTCAGACTAGTAGGATTCAGGAGTTGTTACTAAAGATTGTCAGAGGTATGCTGGCAGGCCATATTGTGTAATGAGATCTGTCAGAGCATTTCCTCCACAACCTTTTTCAGGCTCTTGGAAATCCAGTAAAGGAAATTGTGGTGGAAAGCATCAAGTGAGCATCTGACAGTGAAAACAAGACTGAGTGGTAACTGTGGGATTCAGCCTATAATAAACATGCCATAAGTATGTACATCTATGCTCCATGTGAGCAGCAAACAGGACCCTGGCTGTAGACTATGAAAACCAAAAGCAGAGAAGCAGCAGCCTGCAACCATATCCAAACTGCTTTCTTACTCTTACTATTGTCAGTTCAGATTTCTTTTCAGGAAGAGTATTCAGGGCTACAGATGTCATTTATCTGTGTCTCTGTAAAGCCTTTGACACAATCCCCTATGACATTCTTCTCTCTAAACTGGAGAGAAATGCATTCAATAGGTGTGGAGTGTTAGATAAGAAATTGGCTGGACAGTCACATCCAGTGGTCAATGCCTCAGATCACTATGAATGCCAGGGACAAGTGGTGTCACAAGTTGTCAGGGGAGGGGGTTCTGCCCCACTGCTCCACTCTGGTGAGATCCCACCTGGAGTGCTGCATCCAGCTCTGGGACCCCATCTGAGGAAGGAGGGCATCGACCTGTTGAAGGGGAGTCCAAGGAGTCCAGAAGAGGCCACTATGATGGTTCGAGAGTTGGAGCACCTCTCCAGTGGGGAGAGGCTGGGAGAACTGGGATTGTTTAGCCTGGAAGAGGGAAGGCTTTGGGGTGACCTAATTGTGGCCTTCCAGTACCTGATAGGAACCTACAAGAAGGATGGAGCCAGACTTTTTACAAGAGCATGTAGTGACACAACAAGGGAAAATTACTTCAAACTTAAAGAGAGCAGGTTTATATTAGATATTAGAAATTAATTTTTACAGTGTGCATAGTGAGGCATAGGAAGAGATTACCCAGAGAAATTTTGAATGCCCCATCTCAGAAAGTGTTCAAGGCCAGGTTGAATTTAATTCCAAGCAAAGTGGTCTAGTGGAAGGTGTTCCTGTCCACGTGTTGGAACCAGATGATCTTTAAGGTTCCTTCCAAGCCAAGCCATTCTATGATTTTGTCATTCTAAGACTGGCATTTATGGTTTTATTGTATTGAATTTCACAAAGATTAAGACTGACAGCTACAATGGGCTATTTTTGGTCACAAGTGTACTAATCTAGGTAAGCTGTCAGGCTGTAGTCATACCTGACAGACGAAAGAATGAAATTATACCATCCTAAAGAGCTTCTCAGGAGGGTGTTATGAAGACGATCATCAAATTTAATTATATTGGCTGATGCACTTACATTCCTAAAGCCTGACAATATCTTTGTGTCTGCTCTGTTTGAAGTGCTGCTTTCTACTCTACAAAATTATCAGCTTTTGAAATTTGCTGATCTGATGGTAGAAAAACTAGATTTTCAGTGAGAGTATGGAACACATTTGGATCTAAGTGCATACAGCAGTAATGACTCCACACTTGTACAATCAAGTTGCAAATTGTCAGCTTCTCAAATGCTCCATTTTGACAGATGTGTTCAGTAGAGTAAAATTTTTCATTGGTGTTTCATTTCAGGAAGAGGGGTGTGTTGGAAGTTATTATGATCTTCATAATGTTACAGAGCATTTTGAATTTTGTAGGTTAAATCTAGGGTATTTTAAATCCTTTAGAAAGTATTTCTACTTTCAAGTTTCAGTTCAATGTTTTTAATGCTAACAAATCCTCCCTGTATTACTGTGAAAGCACTGAGATCAGTGCTAAGTATAATTCTTGTCAAAGAACTGGATTCTATACTAAATTAAATTTTATATATTTTTTTAAATTTTTCCCCTTTGCAATACTGAAGTATTTGAAATGAGGCCATATGAATAACACAGAGAAAATTATGCATAATATGTAGTGGATAATCCTGTTAACACATTATTTTGAAAGCAGTCATTCCCAAGCATATCAAGAGATGCTCAGGAAGAATTTTAATCATTGCATTGATAATCTGGAAGAGAAGCAAAAAAAACTTAAAAGAAGGAAACTTAATTTGTCCTCTCTATGATTTTAATCATTGAGTCATGTAGCATAAACAAAACTGGTAAATTAGTTACCTGCTGAGAATAGAAAATAAATAATAAAAAATAATTCCCCTATTTATTATTATTTTATTTCCTGAAACAGATCTGATATTTTCAATCAATTGTTTATAAAATTCAATAATTTGTCTTCAGAAAGTCTATACTATACAACTACATTTGGCTAAAAATCTAGGTATATTTCCACGTAAGTGAGAAATGTAAATAGGTGTCTCTGAACACAGATTTTTTTTTTTACCCATTAAACTATTCAGTGATGCTTCCAGTCACTTGATCATACATAATTTTGGTTTATATGGATGTGCTCTGAGACATATGCATATATTATGAAGGAAAATGCTACTTCTCAGAGCTGAAGACTGGAAGAGACTGATAAGACTAGGGTCCTTTAACAAAAGAGATTCAACATACACCCTATATAATACCACATGTCATGGACCTCCAAACCCTTTCAATCAACTTTAAAACACTAACGCAATATTTGCAAGGACTGGACAGAAGCAGCACCGCTGCAATTAATGGAAAAGTACAAGTGTGAAAGTTGCTGTTCCAGAGATTTAGCTTAAAACAAAAAAGATCTAAAAACAGTTTTTTGGAGAAATGGGGAAAAACAAGCCAGTAGAAAGTTCTGGTTTAAAGCTGTGCCAAAAACACCCCCAAACCAAACAAGTTTGCTGTTCTAAATACAGTTTAAAGGAAAATAATATTCAGCCTATTTTCATTTCACTGATTTCTCACCAGTAAAAGACTACTCTGAACATTTCATATACTGCCTGAATCTTACCAGCTGCAGAGTTAGGTATTGATCAGCCTTTGCAAAAGTCAGCTGCGCTAAGAAATAATCTTTCAAGAAATGGATGGATTAGAATTCCCTAGGGGATGAAATAGAGGATATCTCTCCAAAAAGGACAGACTGATAGTCTTACCTGAATTTCCAGACATTCTCTACTGTTTAGCCAAAAATTACATGGAGAAGCTTATTTTTGAGAAAGACATAACTCCCTGTCTATGCACTTGTTTCTCACTCAGTTGGACAAATTCAGCCAATTTATCAAAAAACCCCCAAAGCTTCTGCAAGAAGGGGAAAAGTTTTCCATACCATACGGTTAGACTTAAATTTGAATATCTTACAAAACACATCCAGTTGTCTTCTGGCACATATTGAATGATTTATTTGTAGAGTGCACAAAGAAGTGTAAAAATTCTGCTAGACAGACTGCAATGCCCTTGTTTAAGGCAAAAGAAAACAAACCAAATTATTTGTTCTTGTACTTGAATATATATTCATAAAAATGTCTTGATGATGTTTTTGGTAAAGCACGGTATATATGTTGTACGTATGCTGTAGGACTAGAGGCTTAGCTATAGTTGATTGTGAAGTAGAAAATTACCTCAGTTATTTTTCAAAGATATTGTTTCTTGAGCAAGGAATAAACTAGAAATAAATTACAGAACTGGCTTCTGGGAGAGTAGACCCGTCAAATTTTGATGGTAAGACCATACTCAGTGACCACACTAATAAACAAGAGATGGTGAATTCAACAACAAAAAGAGTATGAACTCTAGATTTGAAAGGGACAAGGAGGCATATTTCAGTCGAAGATTTTTATTCTTCCAGAGTCTCTGAAAAGATTTATAAAGAGTTATATTACACTGAAAGATGGTGCTGCCTTTTGAATCTATGTTATGTGTTCCACTTTAGAAAAGGGAAGTTAGCTGTCTGGGCTACAAAAATGATATTAAATACACACCTGCTGTGTTTATCAGCAAGGCTGTTGACTCTCAACCCCCTGCTTGCCCCCATTTCCTTACCTAGAGGATATTGTTCGGGAAAGCAATTACAAATAAACATAGGCAGATGTGAGCAGCCTGGCAATTTTGAATATGACTCAGGAATTCACAAAAATCCCAGGCTGTGTATCTGTACAACTGTGAATACCAGAGAGGATATATCCAGGGCAGAAATGCTCTTTATTACCTTCCCAAATTTACCCTGGCACAAGTGTTATTTCCTTATAAAGCATGTAACAGGGATTATAGCATCAGCATTGATGACAAAATGAAGACAGAGGGGTAAGCAAATCAAGCCATACTGCTCCAACACAGAGTATGTTTTGACACAATCTCTAAACGTACATTTGTTGTGGACTGTACTGTCTTTTATGCTTTTTCTAGCCTGTGCTTCAGCTAGCTAATAGAAGTCTTGCTACCCTATTTCTTGAATTGACATTTTTCATTCCTGTCTTCAGAGTTATTTTTAGTTTTCCCACACAGCTTTAATAAGAATCGAGGACATATCGAAACCACAGATCCAAACCAGGTTTTTGCCAGTATAATTAGCAAAAAGTTTGCAGCAGAAAGTTTAGAACTACTAGTCACAGTGCAAAATGTGTATTCTGCATACATCCACTGCAGAGAAATAGTTGGCATTTTCTAAATCTTACAACTTCTGGACCAAACAAATGGACAGAATTTATAACAACACCATAAAATTCTAAAAACAGGGGTCTGAAAAAACAATGATAATACATTTCATTCTGGACATAGATTCTACCTCACATAAGTCAAGGTTTTTTGATGGTTTCCTTTCTCATACTGGACCTAATATATACCGCAGAATCCTGATTTCAGCTGGGGTAAAGTTAATTTTTTTACCTAGTAGGTGGTACTATGTTTTGAATTTGTATTTTCCCTTTGTTTTCTGTCCTGTTAAACTCTCTTCATCTCAAGCCATGAGTTGTAGTTTTTTTCCAGTTCTTTTCCCTGTCATGTCAGGGGAGAGTGAGCAAATAGCTGTGTGGTGTTTAGCTGCTTGCCAGGTGTTAGAGGTTGGGTGTTTCCCTTTTTCTCTCTGTGGAATTTTCCCCATCGTGAATCCGTGGCTATCCCCCAGTTCAGACGGCTAGTTTCTCTCGTGAGGGGGAGGGAAGAGGGAGAAACACCGCGATATCCAGAGGGCAGGTAAAGGAGAGGTTTAGGCAGTCACTGGCTCTCTGACTCGTTTGGCTCGGAAAAGGACGTTCGCTAGGAAAATTTCGCCCTGCCACATGGACGCCGGGAGCTGCCTTCCTCGGCTGTGGGATCCCGCAACCTCCCTGCTCGGATGCTCTCCCACATCTCCTGCTGACTCCAAGCCTCCTGTTTGGCACACTGGGACCGACACTGCCCCGGGACCCGTGGGCAGCGTCTCGCCTCCCCGCCCTTTCCCGTCTGGGACACAGACGCCATTCCCTGCAGTGCCCCTCCAGCCACGTGGGATCACCGAGAGCTGGCAGGCAGCATCAGAACGGTAACCACACCACAGAGGAAAGGTGTCTACAACCAGGAGAACTGTTTACTGGGTTTTCTGCTCTGTTGCTGTTAATTTCGTAGTTGTTGTTATTGTGGTTTGTTTGCCTTGTTACATATATATATATATATATATATACACACACAGATATATATATATATACACACACACACACATACATATATATACACACATATACATATACATATGCATATATATATATATACACACACACATACATATATATACACACATATATACACACACATATACATATACATATACATATACATATACATGTATATGTATGTATATGTATGTATATGTATATGTATATCAGTAAAGAACTGTTATTCCTACTCCCCATATATTTGCCTGAGAGCCCCTTAATTTCAAAATTAGAGTAAATTGAAGGGAAGGGGGGAGGGGGCTTCACTATTTCCATTTTAAACAGAGTCTCCAGTCTCTTTTAGGAAATACCTGTCTTTCAAACCAAAACATCAGATTAAACCATAACACACAGTCAGTAAATACATAAAGTCAAGAAAGAAATTTCTATGATTGCCTGACCCCTGTAAAAAGGGGTCCTTTTTACAAAGATCCTTTGTTTTCCTATCCATCTCTACTCCAGTTGAAAGTTCAGACACTGAACTTTCAATGTAGACTGTAAAATTAATTCTCTCTTGCCCTACACAGGTCCAGAAATGTAGACTGAAGAGTAGTTTCTTTCTTTCTTTCACTGTTTTTGAAGCCTGTAAGTGGCCCAGATGGTCATTCCCAATGTGCTCAACTTTGAGTTCTATTTTATGAAACTTGTACTGTAAAGCAAAATTTCTATAGCAACCTCATTTTTTTGCATTAGCCTGTCTGTCATGAAAACCATCCATTTGGAGATTTAGTCTACCTTAGCATTATTAAGGCCACAAGTCGACCATCAGATTTGAACTGTGACCTGCAAGACAGCACAGTATCCTTGGATATTTTTAAACGAAACAACACTCTTAAGGTAATTCAGAGGAAGGACTGTGAAATTAATTTTTCCAATAAATTATTCTAATTTATGTGTGCTTTATAGTTTGGACTTTGACCTTCTGTGTAACTAGTCACCTTATTTAGCGATACTTTTTAATATCTGTGCACAATAAATGCATTCATTACTGTATCAGCAGTAAGAGGACTATACTACAGATAGCTGGTTTGCTCTCGAAGATCCCATTTGGCCTACTGAGTTAAAATTTCTTCTTTGTAATAAAGGGTAAGAGGTGATAACTTTAAATAACTTTAAAGCAGTAAAAGGAGTTACAACATTTATGAATATTATTATGAACATTATTATGAATATTATTATGAACATTTATGAAGAGAATTCAATAGCAATATAGTATGTGGCCATTCTGGAGTATAAAGCATTTTCAGATATTTTCTTCTCTGGAGTATAAAGCATTTTCAGATATTTTCTTCATGCTTTCAGAATAACTGAAATATTAATTATACCAGGATGGCTTATGACTGTTCATCTTTCTCTCTCAAACATGCACACTCTACTAAGAAAAAATAAAAATTAAAAAAAACCAAAACAAAACAAATGAAAACCAAAAAAAAGAGAAGAGGGCAAGCATGTTGTCAGTGCTAAATATAGGAATTGTTTTCAGATACTGCATTATATGAAATCGAGAATGAGACTGACATAAGTGTTCATTGAATACTATGAAATCTTCAAATCTCAATTTTGATTGTCCTGAATTATACTAGGACTTCTTAGATCAAACGTGAAACCAACTGAAAGTTTATGTGAATTAGGATATACTGATTATTGAAGTAAAAGATATCAGCATTTGCCATTGCATTGCTAAAGTACAGCTAAATCTGTTATCTTGCCAAGCACCTGTTTGCAATTAGACAGATGCACCAATTGGAAAAACAATATAAAGAAAGAAATAAGAAAGCAGAGATATGACAAAGGTTAGGCCTTATCCCCTTCGTTACTGCCCTTAGTATTCAATCTTTGACCTACCTACCATGCACACTCTATTATTCAGTATTTCTTTTGCATTTGTATGTAATTGTTTATAATCAACGTCCATATTTAGCATTTAATGTTTTGTTTAAAATGTCATCTATATTTTTTAATCTTTACCTTCCAAAACACTATTTTATCTTGTTCTATCTCAGAATTAAACAGCTACCAAATATTCTTGCAAAAAAACCCCAAAACCCAACTCAAACCAAAACACAAATCTCATTTAAAAGATATTAGAACAATATTAAAATACATCTAAGTTAGTGTTTACATTATGCAGAAAGTATAAATGCTGCATTTGCACAAAATAGCTTGTTATTTATGTTTTATGGATCACCCCCTTAGGCAACTTTTCATTATGAAGACTGAAGTGAAAAAAGGTCTTTGAAAAGTAAAATGATTGCTGATACTGGCATTATTTCCAGGGAAACTTCAACAGGCAAAGCTAACTTCCTCACATGCTGAACACACAAAAATAAAATATTGTCCCATTTTGTACAAACCCTTCCCAGATTAAAAAAAAACGTGGTAATCTCTTTGTGTTATGTTTCTCCCCTTACCAAATGCAACAAGCGTTATTTGGCTACTTCTTTCATCTGTATTTTATTGTATTACTCCATACTTTATGTAATTTAATCATACTTAAATGCTTCTAAAATATTTTAAAGCCACATACATTGATTTAAATGCAGAAATTATATTTGATTTCTTATATACTTATTTTATGATCTTTCATCCAAATAATTAATTATTTGAACTGCATAAGTACTTGCTTTGTGACTCAGATTTATGTTGGTGTTGCATTGTGTTATTTTACTGCTGTTTTCCTTTGTTTAATGGTTCGTTCTGTTGTTTGTACCCCCCCCTTTTTTATAGTTCAGTTGCCCTAATTCCCACCTTTCCCTAATCAGTCACCCCTAGTCCCAACCCACTTTCCAGACTGTTCCCTGTCCTTCTCCCTAATCCCCTCCCAAGCCTATGCCAATCCCTCCTAGCCCCTCCTATCCTTCCAGGGTTTTCTGTATCAGTCATCCCCTTCTTAGTATATGATTTGATGTTACATGTGTTTCCCCGCCTATGTTTCCCCCTATTGGTTGTATGTATAATTAGTCCTGCCTTATGTTACCCCCCTAAGTTGTAGCGATTGGTTGCTGTATTGTACCCTCCCTTGTGGGAGGTCCCCTATTTAAGTTGCTGCATGCGTGTGTTCCTTGCCTTTTGTGGTTCCCTTCCTTTTGATCCCAGTTGTCCTCCCTCCCGTTTCCCCAGTAAACCTTCCCTGGAACCTCAAAAGGACTCTCTCTCAATCCTTCACTCCTCTCCGGACGTGTGCACAGCCGGAAGGTTTCAGAGCCCTACCCACATTCTGGGTTCCCCAGGATCCTGGAAGTGGGCCACTCTCGGCGCTGGTCTCGCCTCCAGGGCTAGCTGGGCGAGTCAGAGCAGGGTGGAGGAGGTGAGATGCATCATGTTGGCATTCTAAAAGTTAAGTGCTCCTTGGCAACATCCATAGACTGTGTGAAATTGCTCCCTTTGCAAGTGGACCAAATGCCTCTGTTCCATAGGTGTGCCAGTTACAGCAGAAGCTACTGTATGGTGAGGGAACATTGTCATTTGTGTGATGTGTGCCTACCTCAAAGCAACTTCTTGGGTCCCTCCACAGGAAAAGAACAGATTGTGAATTCTACTGATCAGTACATAATCCATAGATAGCTGGCTGTTTGGCTTTAAAACATCAGAGGTTTTTGTAAAAAAAACTCTCTTGATTATAAAGGCAAAGGAAGAATAATTCTGACAAAGATGCAGCAAGAAAAATAGTAAAGTATTCCACTTAAACTGAAGGTTAAGGTGACTGGATATTTTCAGCAGAGATCCCGGAAAGAATGCACCGAGTTTTCCCTCCCACAATTTTCCTTCTTCCATCTCACTTTCACTTTCCAAATTCCACAGAAGGTTCCTAACTTTGCTCCTTCTGTGACTGTCTTGCAAAAAAAAATTCAGTCTTCTCCTTTAGGTAGTATTTGAGTCCAGGATTCTGTAATATTTCCAAAATTCATTGGTTTTACTTACCTGAGAACTTCCTACTCCTTCTGTCCACCATGTAAGGTTACCTTCTGTGCATTTGAATACAGGACATTTCCAAGCTCTACCTCACAGAAACAACATAATGCCTTCTCTGTCTTGCCTTCTCTAAAACTTTCTTTGGCAGTCACATTACTCAATAATGTGCCTCCATGTTGTGGTCAAGGGAAGATTTGACTTGGAAATGGGATATCTGTTGAGGCAAGGTTCACAAATGATTCACCACTGCTCCGTCAGCTACACTTTGGGCAAAGAAGATGATTTGAAAGATTTTCATGACTAGTCATGAAAAATAATCAAGAAATTGTTCAGTCCGTTTCCAATTGAAGTAGTTGCCAGCAGTCCTCTGCTCACTAAGGAGGTGGCTATCAGGTGATGGGATGGACAACTGACTGCAGCAACAATGACAAAGACAGCACTTTAGTGAGCCAGGAGAGAATAGCTTACATTGCTTTGTTTCAAACTTCCAAAAAGTTAATATATGCACTTCAAACAGTATTACAAAGGTAAATGTTTTCCTTCAGCACAGTGGAAGAAGACTATGCTTCAGCAAAATTGATGCCAGGAAAATGAGATTTTCAGCAGCATATCCTCTTTTGTCTTTCAGCCTTTGCCTCTTTGCTTGTTTGGTTTGTGACTTTTCAGTGCTTATTTATAGTGCAAAGTCTTTTTGATGCTGGTCTGTTAGATTAAGTGAACTAATAAATTCGTTATATGCTAATATATCCCTACATCCCTAGTCAACAAGGATGCCTTTTTTCAGGGAGATAGATAATTAAATTACCCATTCCCCAAGTAAACAAACTTTTCGATCAAGTAAGGTTTCTCAATAGCTTTTGAAATGAGTGGTGTGTTGTCTCCTACTAAGTTGTCATTGTCTTTAATGAATTCTCATTCTGAAGTAACTTTCTGATGTAGTTAATTTAGCTTACTACTTAGTATAGATTTATGAAGGATTGTTTAGAGAAGACAGGAAAGTTTATCATAATAGTTTGACTCAGCATTAGTAGTGTGTTGTTGTTTTTTTAGTTTTAGATGATTTAATGTTAATTAGAGATGACAGATTACAATAATATAATTGAAGTATTCTGTTAAAAGAATGGTAACCAAGGACCTCATTGCTTTGCTCATTCTTGACCAAAACAGAGCTGGAAGGTATCTGGAACAAAATGCTAGATGAGAGTCCAACCTAGATTTCTCCCGCACATTCTGATGAGCAGGGTGAAGAAATTTTATATTTCCAAAGTATTCTTTTAATGTGAATATAGGGATGTGATTGAGTGATTGATTTTTTAAAAGACCAAATATTGATAACATGTATTGAAAAGTGATACATAAAAAAGAGTATGTGAGGTACTGAGTCACAGAAAAGAAGATTATCCTCAAGAAGATTATCCTGGGAGATATTGAAAAACAAATGAAGGACAATGGTCGCTGGTCACAGCCAGCATGGCTTCGTACGGGGAAAGTTCTGCTTGTCAAACTTGATTTTCTTTTATGACAAGGTAACTCACCTAGTTGATCAAAGGAAACCAACTGATGTAATACTTTTAGATTTCAGTAAGGCTTTTTCTATAGTATCCTTCTGGACAAAATGTCCAGCACTCAACTGGATAAACACATCATACACGTGAGCAATGGGCTTATGGGTCAGGCACAAAGGGTTGTAGTGAATGGGGTGACATCAGACTGGTGACCTGTCACTAGCTGTGAAACTCCCTCACCCTAGGAAGGCCACATACACATGGGACATTCACATGAGAAGCAGCTGAGGAGGTGTCATAAATCATCAAAGAACCCTGATGTGTCCCCCAGACTCATTCCTGAGGCCTTTCACCAGAGCACTGCATGTGATGTTAAGTGATGCAACAGATCCAGAGTCTGTTGCAAAAGACAACACAAAACTGTTCCCCCCTCCAGGGGAAGTACCTTGGCATTCCTGCCTGGCCCAAATGTATCCATTGAACTCTCTATTTTGTGTGACTCTTACCACCAAGAACAGCAGGAGAGGATCAACTGGATGCCATGGGGATCCACGGAGTGGTGATATTTTCTACATAATCTGTCTCTGTGAATCCTTTTCTCTCTTCCTTCACCCTCTCTGTTTATTTCTATCTTTCTCCATCTACTTCATATTAACTGTTAAATAAAATCCATACTATTGACTTCAGCATATGGTCTCATTTGCACCTTAATTTGGGCAGAGGTATCTCTAACAATTTTAATAACCACATCGTAACAGGTACCCTGTATCAAAAGACAGTGTGTGTATAAAATTGTGTGTAGGTCAAGAGAAGATTGGCAAAGTACCTGAAAGAGGATTATACTGTGGGTCACAAAGTAGGCAAATCACAAATATCAGGCAAATCACATGGCTCAGCAAAGTCCCTGAGATGAAGTACCAGAAAATGACAGGTAAAGTACTCCAGGGAAATGTCATATAAACTTGTACTGGTTTTGTTCTTTTCCAGAAGTCCATTTATGTCTACTGTGTTGAATCTGGACTGAACTGACTGCAGACTAAATAATATGTCACATGGACCCATGATCTGACCTCTGGTGGGCTATATTCTCTTTTTGTATTTTTAATAAATTTTAAATGCTGAGCTTTACAGAGTATTTGCTATGGTATAGTTAGTCTATTCTACCAATATGTTCAGTTGCAAATAGATATGTTGGAAGAAAAAAAAAGTTTTGCACTGGAAATTCTAGGCAGTGTTATATATACTTCCTGAGAATCATACTAAACATAAGAGTTTTTAATATATTGCTGTGTTTGGTTCAAATGGCAAAGTTTTGGTACTGGGGGGCTTCAGGTGTGGCTTTTGTGACAAGTCACCAGAGGTTGTCTGTGTTGGACAGAGCCATTTCCAGCTGGCTCCAAGATGGACTTTCCCCTTGCCAAAGCTGAGCTTATCAGTGACATATGTAGGACTTCTGTGATAACACATTTAAGAAGGGTAAAATAACACTGCACAACAGAAAGGACTGAGAATATGTGAGCTCTGACAACATTGAGGTCAGAGAAGAAGTGGGGAGGAGGTGCTCAAGGAGCTGGAGAAGGGTTTTGCACCTGAGCCTGTGGTGAAGACTATGGTGACTGACACGTGTTGACCCCTTGCAGCTCGTGGAGGTTCACAGTGGAAGAGAGATCCACACTGCAGTCTGTGGAAGCCTTCATGGCAGAGCAGCCCTGAAAGAAAGTTGCAGCTCAGGGGAAACCCATGCTGGAGCAGAATATTGAGAGGACCTGTGGCCCATGCAGAAAGGCATCCATGCAGAAACAGCTTTTCTGTAAGGACCTGCAACCCTATGGGGTACCCACATATGAGCATTCCATTCCTGAAAGACTGTATCCCATGAAAAGGACCCATGCTGTACCATTTCATGAAAAAAGGCAGCCTGAGGAGAGGACTCTTATTGGAAGTCATGAATGTCTGTATTCCTCGGGAGGAATCCCAAGGTGCAGCAGGGAAAAAGTATGGGGAGGAAGGAGTGTCAGAGAGAAGGTATAATGATCTGACCACACTCTCATTCCCCCTCTCACTGCACTGCTCAGGTGGAAGATGAATAGAGAAAAGTTGTGCGTGAAGGTGTGTCTGTGAAAAAGGGAGATGTGGGTTTAAGGAGTTTTTAGATTTGTTCTTATTATGCTACTCTACTTAATTGCCAATAAATTAATTAGTTTTCCCCAAGTCAAGTCTGTTTTGCCTATGTTGGTAATTGGTATGTGGTCTCCTTGTCTTAAACCCAACCAATAACTTTTTTGTTGTTTTTTTATCTCCCACTGTCTTGTTGATGGAGGGGAAGTGATAAAGCAGCTTGGTGGGCACTTGGTCACTAGTCAAGGTCAACTCACAGCAACAAATAGTCAAGATAACAAACAGGAACATAAAAACAAACCTAACAAAAAGCTCCCTGGTCAACAGATGCAGAATTTTCCATAAGCGATTGTCAAAAGATGTAACTGAAAAAATAAATTTTTTTGTTTGGACTGTTAACTGGACCTGCACATTACTTGTTCTTTGTATTTTTTTTCATTACCCCCTTTTTAAGGACAAAGTAATTTTTGCTCTAGATTATTTACAGATACCCAAATTCTTACTTGTACATGCCAGTGGTCTCAGTGGTCTTGAGGTACAATGTATTCTCAAATCTCAAAAGAAGGTACCATAAGATTTATGACCAAGGAAAGAAGAAAATGAGCAGATTAAAAAAAAATGGGCTGATTTCATTCAGTTGAGCTGCTCCACAATATTTTGTTAATTCATATAAGTAATTATAGCCCTCTCAAGCTTGATTGTCAGAGGAAATTTGGACACCTTTGATGTAGGAAATACAACATTCACAGCAGTGGACTGAACTCATCCTAAGAAATTAACAGTCTGACTGAACAAAATTGTTTTAGGTGTAAAAGCTGTTTAACAGACAGGTGGGAAAAAGGCAAATGTAAGTCCCAAAATTTACTTTGGAGTTAAAAAAAGAAAGTAATGAAGGACATAAAACCAAAAGTAAATAAATTAGTAGGGAAAAAAAGTGGGCAAGTGTTGGATATAGAAGGAATCTAATGAAAAGTTTGTGTAAGGTGTAAGGAAAAGGACTGAAAACAATACCAAATCAAAATAGCAAAAAAGAAAGTCTGAAGCAGTTGGACATGTCTTTGCAGGATGTCTCTTGCTAGGCTGGGTTTTTTGGCAAAATTTTCCCTAAATTGAGGAAAGAAATGATCTAGCTTCTGGGTCCCCTTCCTTTGCTCTCAAGATTCCCAGTTACACAATTGTGTTTCCACAAAAACACTAAGATAGAATATTCCTTGAAAGACCCTATTTTATTGTCTAGTTTTAGAGAGGTAAAGAGTGAAGTTAAGCATGGACTTCAGACTTAGTAGGTTTTCTATGTATCATTAATGTGGAGTTTGATATACATTGCATTTTGAATGACTAAACTAATCAATAGTGACAGTCTTTTATTATTTATCAATAAAACAATAACATTCTGGTTGTTTTCTGAGCTCTTAATATGGAAGATACAGGTGGTCATACAGGTGAGATTTGAGAAGAGCAGAAAGGATTTTCTTAGTCATCTTGACAACTTCCTTCCACTTCTTAAACAAACATATCTTATGTACTTGTCCTGTCTCACTTTTAAACTAGTAAGATTTGCTCTTCCAGAACCTCACTCTTTTTCTAATCTATAGCCTAAGTTTTCCCATTTATACCCATTTGTTCTTGTGTCAACCTTGTCTTTTAGTTTAAATAGCTTTCTCCTTCTTTAGCATTTATCTACCTCAGAAGTATTTATAGAGAGCAATGATATACCCTATCAGACTCCATTAAGTTATTTTAGTCTACTCTTACAAGATAAGCTCTTTTTTCCCTGATCATCTTAGCAGCTCTTCTCTGCAACTATTGCAGTTTAATTAATCTTTCTTGAACATGGGCTATCAGAACAGTGAGTGCATTATTGCAGAGGAAGTCTTACCAGTGCCTCATCTAATTGCTCTAACACTTCCTTATCTCTAGCAGTAATACTTCCCTTCATACATTCTAGGATTTCACTTGCTTTATTGTGATCACGTGCTATATTTTATATCCATATTCTTTCTGATTAACCTACAGCTGAATATTACAGATCTAATTATTTGTTTTGTGTACTTCCACCTCTGTTTTAAACATGAGCAAATTGTCTTCCTAGTAGTCTTTATTTCAGAATAGGATTAAACAAACCAAAACAGTACTCAGTGCTTCTTTCCTTTGGTCTACATAAGGCCATTCATCCTGATTCACAGACCCCTCAAGATGATCAAGTGGATGCCTGAGCCAAATTATCACCATGCATTTTAAACTTCTGTTGTTGACTCAATGCTTGCATAAGAGTAGAAGAAATATGAGTATATACTGAAGATACTGTGTCAAGTAAAATGTCTCCTACTTGAAAAGAAGCATTCAGGGATACTAGAAAAGAGTTAAGATGATGACAAATGCTTTTCTTCCTAGATTTTTTCTGCTTCGAACTTTAAACATTGCAATATCTACATCCATTGAAATTTTTTCCTATATATTTAACACATAAATTTGAGTTTTCAAATAAATTATGAAAAACAAAAAATTGTTTTATTTTAGTTTCTGACATGAGTAAAGAACAGCTACTAGTATATCCTTCTTATGAAATAAGATTAATTGAAGCCTTGATAAAAATGGAATGAAATCTGCAAGATAACAAGAAAACAAAATGTAGAGTTTTGTCTATGCTCTGCCTAGACAAGCCAGTAACAACCAAATTCCCAGCAATTACTGAATACTGACATGTTTTGGGAAGACCACTTTAACTTTAAATGGAGAGACACGACTGTATACTTTCTGTTACAGTGAGCAAATCAAAAATACTATCAAAGCACTAATCAGGCAGCAGGCATCCATGTGGCCAGATGGAAAGGCAATCTCTGTCAAGAGTAATATAGGCCTGCTATTTGCTGAATAGCCTCCAGTAATAATTCACTGTGTTTATGTAGAAAAGAAGTTTAGTTTATTTCTAATTTCTGATTAATGTTCTGTGAATGGTTCTTTGGCCAGTATGCTTTGAATCACATGTGGCCATGAGGCTATAACCCTTTGAATGACTTGCATATGGATCTCATTAAGAACTAGTGAAAGACATTATTTGCAAAATGCACAAAGAAATAAACTGGCTGAAAATTAAAAAAACTTGTCCTCAGATAGCAGAGACAAAAATTAGGAAGCAGACTCCAATGCTGAACATGTAGTCAGATGCTTAGCTTTCCTCTAACTCCAGCAAAATACTTGATTAGTGACAGAAATTGGATCCTCGGGTATGTAGACACAGCCCATCACTTAAAAAAAATATTCCATGCCTTGACATATGGATCATATAACTGCCAAGAACACCTCCTGTCTGGATTTGGTGCAAGAACATCTGATGACGGGGACAGAGAGCCTGCTGAAGAACACCAGAAATAGGAAAAGGCAGTACAGTTGTTTGCAAAATTGCACTCCAGATACCCCTATGCACAGTAATTGTGTTGACCTTCAAGAGAAACAAAAAAGAGAAACATGCTAATAGAAATATAATTTTAAATTTTGTCTTAGTATTTGTAGTGGCTTTATATGAAATTTAGGTGGAAGCTCTGTTTATTTTTGCTAAAGAATTTTCAGCACATATTTAAGTATTTGTGAAGGAAAGAGGTGGATTCTTCAGATGGTAGTAAAGTCCTACCTTTCTGAAGACAGAAAATGAACTAATTATGAGATTTATCCTTTTCATAGAAACTATAACCAGAATGGAAAATGGATATCATTGTGTATAATTCAATACAACTAAATAATGTGGGCTTTTTTTTTTTTTTAAGGAGAGAATCAATTGTAAGTAAAGAATGAAATCTCTTAACACATATAATAATTTCTAAAGTTCAAGAGATATTGTTTTATTATTTTGTTATTTGTATGCATCTTTTTATGGTATTTATAGGCTTTTTAGCAGAGCATGAGTGTAGCTGTGTTAGGGATTTAACCCTTTGAGCAGTGGTAATAAGACACACAGCAACATGGTCCCTCTCAAGATAGGAAAGAGACAACTTCATTTTAACACACCTTGCTTAAGTACAGTCACTCACTACTCCAGGGACAGAATACAGCTGATTGGTCCAGAGAAAG
>VZTT01042076.1:13494-28193 GCA_013400855.1 Buphagus erythrorhynchus | reverse complement strand
GCTAGATAATTCCTAACCTGCAAATACTTTGATAGGGCTCTAGTTATTACCTAGAAGAAATGCAAAGCAAATTAATTCCTCATGTTCGTTCTTTATCCACTACAAATGATAACTAACTATAATGTTGCAGACTTCTGCAACTCACATCGTTTGCTGTCATGGTGATAAATTAATGGAGATCATTTGAAAATACTGTTGTGTATGTGAACATGCATTCAGTTCCCCTAAATTTGGCCTTCAGATGTATGGTTCTGAAGTCAACTTTTGAAAAATAGGATGGGACAAAAGTTAATAGAAAATCTATATTTAGCAGTGTCTCTTCTATGCTTAATTTTCGTTCAAGAAGTAATAAATGCTGCTTTTTCTAGTAGAAATTACTTACAAAGTTAAAGGGTCATGCTCTTGCTGCTGCAGACAGGAAAACTGGTTAGAGGACCAGAAGGAAGGAGGAATTCCTGCAGGAATTTAGGGTAACTACTGGGAGGCCAGTCTGGTGCATGCTGTGAAACACAGAGTCCATTAATGCTAGAGAGGTTCAAAGAGAGGTGAAATAGGCAGAGAAAGCTTTCTTCTACATGGTCTCAGTCCTTGCATATTAATATCAGAAGGAGACACTGCTAAAACATAGCAGCGATTTGTTGTAATAGATCATAAGCTTAAATGAATCAAAAAGTGTGAGAAAAGACAGATAAGATAGGCAGAATAAAAGAGATATACAAGGGCGAAGTAAAAGGGAAGTGTGTCCAGAAATCACAAAATTTGAGGGATATATTTTGGAACATTTCCTTTGGACTTTATTTCAAAACAAAATACATGTTACATCCATTCTCAAATTTGAAACTACAAAGAACATAGAAAAAGCAATAAAAAATAAATACGTACAAAGTTATAAAATTGGAGATGAGGAACTAACGGAGTGAAGTCCAAGTGTAAGCATTTTATATAACTAGAATAATCCAAACTTGTGAAGTAAAAAATTGAAAACTGACTCAAGTTACATAAACTCTGATAACACTAGAAATGTGACTACTACAGTGGGAGAAATTCTGCTTCAGTCTTATAGATTTTAATGGTGAATACACGGCTACGAGTGCTATGCAATGAAAGTCAGAAGAAAAAAAAAAAGAAAAAGAGAAAATAAGTCACTTCTATGGGATTTTAAAGTATTAGAAGAATTTCTGCAGCAGTTGTGACTACTGCACTAAGTGAACTGTATGGTTTATAATCTGCTATGAACTATTCTACAGCAGAAGAGAAGAGAAATGAATTGTGGCAAACAGGGGAAGAGATCACAAATAACTGTTAGAAAACCAACCACGAGGCTAAACGCCTTTGTGAAAAGGTCAATGTTTGATATGCCTCTTGCTGCTGGGCAAAGTATTGTAGTCTGTAAAAATACTTTGATCTGGTGGGATTTAGCTTATTTGCTCCTATCCTTCAGCTCTCAACAAGCATTAAAGCGTATAATTAAGAAAGAGCTTGCTTGCTTCAATCCAGGATAAAGGATGAAACTCTTTGAAAACACAATCCAATTATGTTGAGGGGGACCTGAAGGTTTGAGTTGCTGAAAGCTGTCAAACATATTTACTTCGAAGCAAGAATGTATCCTCAGGAGTTAATTCACCTCATAAAGATCAACACTTGCAATGAAAAGGCCCCTATAACACATCTTCATGGGCTTGTCTGTGCTTTCCCTTACTTTTGGCCATCACATGGTTGTTGGAAAGATTCATGTTAAACTCAACAAATGCTTCCAGGTTTAGGTCTCGTTCAAATCCTTTAGAAGTGTTCCAAATTATTCTTTTGTCTTAATTAAACTCAGGTTCAAATGTTTTGGTCTAAGATTTAAGATTTTCACCTTTAAGCTTTTTCTGAAGAAATGTTAGCCAGAAAAACAGTATATTTGTGAAATGATGTGATGAGTAGGAAAGTTCTCTGCTTACCTCCTGTAGGGGCTAAAGAAGAGCTAAGTTCAAGAACTGATTTAATAGTCTGAAGTGCTTGAAAGAGCCACTCTATCATTATAAAAGACTAGGCTTTAAGTAGCATGGCTATGCATGCATGTTTTTCAGGCTAGATCCTAAAAGGATCATGAAAGTCCCTGGTGAACTTGCATTTAAGATGTTAATGAAAATCTGCAAAGATTTACTTTCTTTCTATGAATATCTGAACCCCTGAACTGCTTAAGCCTCCACTGCCAGACTTTGCCATGTGCCTAAATACTTGTTAGGTGTGTGTACAACAGCCTCTAATGCTGCTGAGCAGATGAGACAGCCCTTCTAGCACAGTTATATTGCAATAGCTAACACTCTTGGGGCTGCAAGTTAATTGAAAATATTAAAATTACATTGAAGAATTCTACAGCGCTACATTAAGACAGTTGGGCACAAGAAGCCAAATGTGTGATGCATGAGTGCAGCAACCAGAAAGAGAAAGGAGATGCAGGCAGATCCTATAACCATGAACTGTCTCTTATATTCATATCATCATTGCTATTTTATTTTCTAAGAGTTATTATAAAATTGTGTAGAAGGCAAAACCTCTTCATTTCTTACACACGTTGTAAAATCCATTATATGAATTGCAGACTATAATGGCTTTCTTGCCATGATTTTTATTTGGATTGCCTGCATTAACACATTTGACTTCTAGATATATATTAGCCTAAATTCAGCAGTGATTTCTAGTTCACACACGTTTGCTGAATTCACAGGAACTGAATTAGATGTGACTCAGAAAAAATATACACCACTATGGGTAACAAAAATAGAATCTTCATTGCCACCTATTAAGGAAATTTAGAAAATAATGAGAATTAAAGCAGAAAATAATAATTCGTTTCAAAAGGTGTCATAATCAAAGTTAAAATAAAATTTGTACTTTTTAATAAGTTCAAATAATAAAACGAATTATAGCATACCACAACCCTGGCTTAGTAAAATTTTTTCTCACATTTGCAGCACATTTGATTATCTCATAGCCACTATCTTTCAAACAGAAATATATAGACATATGTGTCCAGTCCAGAAAATGAGGACTCTGTACACGTATTCAGAGCTTGAAAGACTCCAGGCTTATGTCTATGTCCTCTAATTTAATTATTTTTTCAATTCAGCTGATGTTTCCAAAGACATGCCTCCAAACTGAGTACTAAAACAAGTTCTGACAGGGAGCATAGAATAATTAAACACTTATCCATTCTTTTATGGACTTTTTTATTATTTTTATCCATTCATATGACAAGATCGCCTTAAATATACATGACTGAATGAGGATTTTTGGTAAAGGTGTGGGTATTAATCTCTTACTGTTTTCAACCTGTTCTGTATTTTCAGTAAACATCTTTGTTAAATTCCTTATATTCAACATATGTTATTCTCATTTAGTCCTCTTCTTTCTATGCTGGTCTTGGGATTTCTGAATTTGATGTTTAGGGCTTCATTGCCTAAACATAAGGGCTTGAGGTTATCCAATGTAGTTTCCTCTGCCAGTCCAGAATGTCTCTGCTCATCCAGTGCAGCATCAGTCAGCTGCTTTGTGGGCTTCTTAAATGGCCTCAGCTTCTCAAATTTGTTTTATTGTTACTTAGAGAACATAAGATTACTGACTGATTAACCCACAGCTATCAATTAAATTGACTGTTGTAGTTTAACCCCATTAAGCAGCTCACTGATCATAAATCATAAAAAATACCCTACTTTTTTTTTTACAATTTTATCTTTTTATTGCAACAAATTGGTATAATAATTAATAATTAATTTAATTTTTATTCATTGTTCATTGCGGTGAATTGCATAATATTGCAATGAATTGGGATACTCATATTGGGATGAACATAATTTTTTCTTATGTCAAATAAAATGGTAATATTTCTCAGACATTTTCAAACTGGAATTCACATTTGCTTGCACTGAAGTGTGCTTATATCTGTATGCAATATGAGAAAGTAAATATCCAGTTTTCCTTCGGCTATCTACAGTATCTGAACCAGCAGGGAAACTTTTTTATTCCCTGCAGTGGTAGATTCTCTGATCTGGAATTTTTTGAACCAATAACTATAAAACACTGTTAGGATTTACATGGTACCTAGAAATTATAAATACAGGATTGGACTGTCAGTCCTTATTGCTTAATTAAGTTATGTCAGGGTCTTTTTAAACAGCAAAATTGTCTTAACTCATACTTCAAAAGAAATGAGGAATAATAAGAGGAATGACTACATAAGTGGTCCAGATAAGTACTCCTCAATATTTTTTACTTCTATATTTTTAAGGGAAAATATATTATTCTATTACAGGTAATGCTTCTGTAACACTGACATCCATGAGAACAGGACTGGGCTCAAAAATGACTAACGGCAAACAATATCTCAGTTATGTCACAAAAGTAATTTTATTGAGTTGGCATGTCAAGGTTTGGTACAGGGGTGGGCTGCAGGGGTGGCTTCTGTGAGAAACTGCTAGAAGCTTCCCTTATGTTTGATGGGAGCAATGCCAACCAGTTCCAAGCTGGACCTGCCATGGGCAAGGCTGATCCCATCAGAGACCTCCACTGTGAAGCAGATATGCACCATGGAGGGTCTCACGCTTGGGAAGGTGGATCCCCAAAGGAGGCTGCCTCCCTGTGGGATGCCTGGGCTGGAGCAGGCTCCTGGCAGGACCTGTGGATCCATGGAGAACACACCTCAAGCTAGAGCAGATTTTGCTGGCAGGACTTGTGACTCATTCCTGAGAGACGCTGTGGAAGGGGCCCACGCTGGAGCAGATAATGAAAAACTGCAGCCAGTAGGAAGGACTGATGTTGGAGAAGTTCAGGGAGAACTGTCTCACATGGGAAGGGCCCTTGCTGGAATGTGAGGAGTCCTTCCCCTGAGGATGAAGGTGCAGTGGAGACAACATGTAATGAATTGACTCCAGCCCCATTCCCTCTCTCCCTGTGCTGCTGGCAGGGATGAAGCAGAGAATTCAGGAAGAAAGTCAAGCCCAGGAAGAAGGGAGTGGTGGGGGAAAGGTGATTTTAAGATTTGGATTTATTTCTCATTTCCCTACTCTGATTTGATTGGCAATAAATTAAACTAATTTCTTCAAGTCGATTCTGTTTTGCCCAACAAGATGGTAACTGGTGAGTGATCTCTCCCTGTCCTTATTTTTATCCACAAGCCTTTTGTTGTGTTTTCTCCCCCTTTCCCAGCTGAAGAGGGGAGCAACAAGGAGGCTTTTGTGGGCACCTGGTACTCAGCCAGGGCCTGCCTACTACAGTAACTAAAGTGAGTTCTGTGTGAATGTGTGCCTTAATTTCAGTATCTCTATTTTAAAATTTTACGAGTCCACAGGAAATTCAGCTTGGAAGAATAATAAGGAAAGCTGCACAATTCCTTTATCCAAGGTAACAGCAGGAGATGAATTTTTGACTCCAATTGACAATGAAGAGCTAAAGATGGAAGCTACTACTGTTTCTAAACTGATTAATACAAAATTAGGATTCATGTAAATTTTGTTCTTAATACTTTTATTATTTTATTTTAAGACTTACCTGTTATGTTTGCAAATAATAACATTTATTTGTATTTTATTTTTAGTATCATAGTGCATGTTAAGTTTTGGAAAGTTAGGTATCAAATGTAAACTAGATTTCATCTGGTTAAACATCTAGCTTTAATTAAATGCCTAGTTCATAATTCTACAGGTAAGATCAATCTCATCCTGAAAGTACACACAGAACAGAAAACAGGAACATGATCCATTACACCACAACTATCATGCTCACACAGGAGCTACAGATCTTAGGCTGAGTTCCCAGAGTCAATCTTCTGATAATCTAAAGCTTAGTTTTCTAAAATCTCATTTTACAGCTGTGCATTCCTAATCAAAGGGGCCAGAAACTGGCTTCTTCTCCATAAGTAAATAAACAGCCAGAGAAGAGTTGAATGGAACTGCAGAATCTGCACCATGTCACAGGCTCTCTTCAAGCTTTAGAAAACAGACAATCCACCACTACTCTGGCAGGACGTTTCTGAAAACAGAAATTCAAAATTGTCTCCTGAGATACTGGGCAATGAAGATAGCTTGATGAAATAAAAACGTTTATCACCAACTTTGTTGGTTTTGATTTTTTCTTCTTCCGAACACTAGTTATTAATGGTCAATTAATGGTCAAATTGTATCTCATGATACATACAAATGTTGTGGAGTTCTTTATAGAGATTTATTAAATAAGTCTGTTTTCAGCGGGGGACTCTGGACAAAAAACATTAATAAAGGAAATGAGTAAGCTATCCATGGATCTAAGAGTAATTAGAGATTTCAGTTGCATGGAAAGATTTTGTGGTAACTGTTCTCTCTTAAAGACATTTAAGCATCAGCAAACAAGGATTGTTTATGTCCTCAGCATGAGAACAGATGAAGCCCATAAATAGTTTTATAGGAGCTAGTTCAGGATTTCATTCTAGTCCTGTAATTTGAAGTGATTACCTTCTTTTTACTCTCACTCTTCATTTAATCCTGTTTGAGCCAGGCTGTCATCTTTATTTGGAATGAACAGTATTTTACACTGCAAATCATTCCACTGATATCACTAACGCAATTTATTGCATGTTCTGCAATAAAGCTTTGCTTGGATGGAACATGACCCTTAGACAAAGGAGTCTTGATGTACTGAATATGTACTTGATAATTTGGTAAAGTTTATATATCTGTTACATATAATATTTCTCTCTACAAAGCATATGAGAGGACCAGTTTTTGCATTTTTATCCTTGTTTGTGTAATGTAACTGGTCTTGAAACAGCAACAGAACCCTGAAGCTCCCCATAAAACTGCACACAGTGTAGGTGTTCATAAACTTTTGTAGACAGATGTCCTCATAATCTGAATAGTTTCTCTGCAGCACAAACTAGAGATATTCTTTAGACTGCTGTTNAAACTTTTATATTTTATATACTTTATTCTATGTCTTTTTACTAATTTTATTGTTATAAGTGATGGAGTAGTAGTCGTTTAAAGCCATTGTAGCCAGTTAGGCACTGTCCATGGTCCTGTTGGCACGGCTAGTCAGTCTTTCTTTCAATCATGTCATAGATGTGAAAAAGAGACCTTACTGAGCAGCATGGAACCAACCTTTGCTTGGGATTGATTTAAAAAATTACTTAGGAAGTTAGAATTCCATAATATTGTGTCCTTATACAATATTTTGATGTCCAATATTGTTATTATTTTATTTAAATGCATTACAATAGCTGGGGAATTTTTTAATATGATTAGCACCAAAGTTGATTTTAGAAGGAGAGAACAATCTAAAATTAAGAGTAAGAATCTTGTTTAGAAGCCTACTTTATTAAATATAATTCCTTCATTAACAATATTTCTGCTTTTCCAAGTAACACATGATAGATTTTCTATTTTTTTCTAGGATTCAAAAATTGGGTCACTATGACATCAGTGTATCTTCTCTAGTGATCAAAACATTTGAACCTATTCTTCACCAATATATTGAGAGATCCATGAAATTCACTTTCTTTTCTTTTGTTTGATCATGAATCTTGAAACAGAAAGAAAAAAGCAGTGAGAGGAGAAGAGAGAGAGAGGTATTAAAAATATACTGATATAACTGCATCTATAATTTAAAGCATCTTGAAGACAGATGCAGTTCTTATAAGTCTCCTCTCTATTAATAAGAGTACAAAATATCCAGTTAGTTATTTTAAGTTGTTTTTCTGCATGGAGGGAGGAGAGAGTTTGAATTGTTTATTCAATTCCTTATTAACTTAGAAGCTGCAAATTGGGTGCATAGACAACTTGCACAAAGAAAATTACACTACTAGAGGCTCTGTAGCAGAGCTCTGTAGCCAAGATCTGAAGTAAAGCCTAAGTCAGCACTTTCTCATTCAAAATCAGAAACTCTGAGGCACATATACTCAAAAACACTATCCCTACAACCATTTTTCCTGATTTACCTCCTAATTTATGAGTTAAATATTTTCAGTCTTAAGGAAAAGTCCTTATACCTATACAATCTGTACGTATTATATATAAGACAAATAACTAAGTACACATATTCAACCTGTAAAAGAGAAGTATAAGGGTCTTGATGGCTCTGGTCCTCAAAATCAAAATTACCCCAGAAAAATGGAAGTAAGGAACAATCATTCATTGTCTGATGACAATGAATATCTAGTATGAATGGAAGAAGAACGAAATGAAATAAAAAGGTGTCTTATTTGAAACAAATATAAAAGAAGGAAAGCATCTCCACAAGACATGATTATTTGTAAGTTTACATGAGTATAAAAAACATAGACAAATGAATAGAAGAGAAAAAGGCATTGTTGTTTTTAGGAGACCATGGACTTTATCTTGCAAATTTAATGAGACTCTGCATGCAAAGACCTAAACAATTTTTAAAATAAATTATGGGCTGTGGTCTCAGACAAAAGCTTTAATTGAAGCCAATTTAGAAAAAAAAGAAAAAAAATTCTACTTTCAAGAAAAGCCCACAAAATGTTTTTATTCAGGTGAAAATCGTGTCCTTAAAATATTACCAAACATTTGCCCTAAACACTTCATGACAGCAATTCAATATTGAGGAGGAAACAAGGCTGGTAAATTGAAAGAGTCTGAAGTAAATGTCACAAAATAGTCTTTATTCATGTGATTATTTTCTCTTACTCCAAAGACTGGTAACTGCAACCTGCTAATGGAAATCAGCTCTGAGACATAGTAGTGCTTCAGCTGTGGGCAGGAAATGGTGGTGTTAACTGGTCAAGGCCAAAACTCTGCCAAGGACTGCTCTAACTATTTGGAAACAGAGAGAATAGCATTGTTCAAAATGTGTTCCAGTGGCTAGGATTTTCTCTCTCTTCATAATTTATTATAAGAGATGTAGCCATGGAGCAAAGGCATGTAGGAATAATGAAAGCCTAGGAAATATTTGAACTCTAGTGATCTTACACAAGAATTGTGACCATAAAGAGTTCTTTGAATATGAGCTAACAGGTGGAATCTGCACCAAGTGCTGCTCACTTTTAGAGATGACATTTAGAAGAATCAGAACATCAGAAGTTTTGGGTATGTTTTACTAAACAGCTGCATTAAAGGAAAACATTAATAACAGTATCCCTATTAATANGGATCCCTATTAATATTTTTATTAGTGTTAGGTTTTTTATGAGCAACAGTTTTGAAAAGAAAGGAAAATGTAAGAATTTTTTTCTAAGTCCATAAAATAGTTTAATGAGAAATTTAACTTAAATTTTTATTTCTTACAAAAAAAATTTCTATTTTTAAACAATCATTTCTAGAAATGGGAGTGCTGCTCTGATTCTCCAATTCTGGTTAATTTCAGATCAGCTCGAATGTCGAACCTTTTTTGAAGATGTGACCACTACTCAAGCTGGGCATATATCTCAGTAGTAATTTTTCAATATACTGTGGAGATATTTTACTTAGTAAAATTGTTGCAGAAAAGACATCTGAACTTCCCACTGCATAAACAGAGAGGCATTCATTTTGCTTCAGGTGGTAAAATGTTAATTCACACCATGACATCAGTGTTATAGATATTATCTAGCTCCTTCAGGAAGTATAACCTGATGGAATTTCATGGTTAATAAATTAGGTACCACTATAGTACAACTGCTTATAAGTTCTAGAAAAGTCTCTGCTTAGCTTGAAGCCAGGAGGGAAATATAGACTCCCATCAACTTTCTGGTAAATGGGAAAACATCCATTGAATTCATCTGGAGTTATTTACATATTCCCACAGAAATTGAAAAGAAATATTAAAAATCAAAATTAACTTTCCCACATGTTAATAAGTATAAAGAGAAATCATTATCTTTTCTTGCATTATGCTTCAAGCTGAGAAGAGTGTAACATATCCTCTAAATGTCATAGTTCCCTTGTTACATGATTTAGTTTCATATCTTGGGTAAGAAATTGTGATTTTTTTCACTTTGAGTACTTTAGCTGAGAAGTATATGTATCCATTCAAATAACAGGAAATACCTGCTCCTGATTTAGTGAATATTATTTAATGTGGGGGCATGAAGAGTCTTCTTAATGATTACATTAGGAGTAAAAGATGTGTTCAGTCCAGCGAACGTAGTAATAATTAGAAAATTAAGGCTGACACTGAAATTTATTCTTTTCAATTTGACTCACCCAGCTGTGACAACATCACTAGTAAAAAAAGGGAAATTCCACTCCCACCAGTTGATTCTTTACTCCTTCATCTGCTATCTGTTCTCTTGGGGCTCTTTTGACAATTTCATTTTGATTTGGGGAACAGAAAGTTCCAATGTTCCAATGTTTCTCCTACAACTGCTGTTTATCCTTGCAACTGCAAGCCTCTAGAGGACAGGTGAAAGACAGAGTTCCTGTTTCATAAAAATTTCAAAATATAGAATCGGAATGAAAAGTCAAAATAGTTTTCATTCATCCAAAAGTGAGAAAAATATGCAGCTGAGCTGAGTGAATACAATTCTATTCTATAGATTCAGAACACTTCAGAGGTATTTTGACTGTTTTAAATGATACATACTGAGTTAACATTCAAAATGAAAAATCATTTTGAAGACAAATAGCATTTTTATATATATTGACATCAGACATATGCATATGTTTTTTATTGAATAATTTAATCAATTAAATCCTCANCTTATAATAAAACAGAATAGTAGGGATGCAAACAACAGATCTTTTTCTATCTCTATATGTCTTTCCCTACAGTCTCCATCAGTCATTAATACTTTTGAGGGAGTTCAATTAACTGTTCAGAGACCTTCAGTTAAAGAATTAGAAACAGAGGGTACTTCAAAACTTTCATTACAAATATTACAGCAGTTAGTTAATCTTGCCAATCTACATTTGATTTGTATGTGACAAAGTTGTATTTGATTAAAAATAATGATAGAATTGGAACAAAAATGTAACTCCTGGAAGAAAGCAAAAGTGAATCTTTTTAAGGACAACCTTGAGTGTAGAATTAACTTTTGTTCAGCAGAAACATTCTGGAGATATTCATAACTACAATGTTTCTATGACACCTTATTTTTTCTGTGATTTTCCAACTCAAATGGAAAACCTATATATTTAGATCCAGAAATATTCCCAATATGCTGGTGACCTGGCAATGTGAGATTTTAGACATTGCAAGGTAGGTGCATGAAAGCGTTAAGTACTGGAATCCTAGCTGAGTAGTGTTGAGAAGCAATTTTGATAAATTCAGAGAGATATGCCAAAACTAATAGATATTAATAACAGGTAGCTACAGAGGTATAGTGTATCTATGGACATGCATACACATCTCCTCATCAATCATCATTTTCTTGGAGGCAGCTATTAATGGTCCTAAAACTGAGCTGTATATTTGACTATTTTGTACTAATAAAACATTACCAAGGCTTGACTTGAAGGCTCTGAAGTCAAATAATGGTTTAATACAGGCCTCCCCTAACAAGATTGTATCAGAAGCCTTGAAACTGCGAGTGAAGGATGATACCAGATTTTCCAGAGCTATAAACTCTACTCAGAAATGGTCAATTATTATTTACTAAAGGAATACAACCTTGGGAACAGAATAGAACTATCTTTTGCAAATAACAGAGAGATAATGTAGATATAACATGACATGGAAAAAAAATGTGAGTAAAGGAAGCTGGCTGTTAAAAAATGTACTGAATAACTTCAACGACAGCTTCAACAAGGTGAAAAAGCCCACAAAAATTAGTTTCAAAATAGGCTGGGATGCTTATGACTTGTCACCGAAACAACCCACTGAAAATGTGAAGCCTCTGAAAATGTGAATAACCTCAGAAAAAATGGTAGATATTACAATGCTTGTGTGTGTCAGCTTTAACTATTACTTAATTTGGGATAGTCTGTAAATGAATATTTTGAACTGTAAGTGCTAGTATAATTCTAAACCAATTTATATTAATTCTTTGATTAGCCTAGTCTAATTTAGTTAGACTTTCTTTAACATCTTGTTTTTCAATACAAAGTGTGCTTCCCCAGCCCAGAAACATGCATGAGGTCTTGCATAAAGTTCCTCACTGTTGCACAAGATTAGAATTCAAATGTGAGAATAATCTTGGGGGGGGGAAATATCATATCATATTTTTAAATATTTGTTCTCATTTTTTTTTGTAGGGTCTCAAAAATACTAAATACAAGTCTGGTTTTTATACCTCCTGTCAAGAATCTGTTGCATGCTCTAAGAATTGGAATTTATTTAAGATATTATTAGAGACAAAGATTTTCTCTCAGTAATGTTCAGGGTTTTTAACTGTACATCTTTTCCTTCAGACGCAGATTTTTGGCTTATTGTCCTCGTTCTTTACATGAATGTTTTGTCAGACCTTATATCAAAACCCTGCAAGAAATAATTGAAAACAGGACACATAAAAAACATGGGGTGAAATTTCACATGATTGAAAGACTGGCAGTACTTATAGCTGCCTTTGAGAAATTATTGTATTTAGACACCAAGTTAAAATGCTAGGACTAATCTTACTATCTTTAAATAGAATTATTTAAGTTGGTGAGTTGGTGTAAAAAAAGTTAAGCTTTTTTGAGTAGAAAAGTCCGTTTTCCTTGAAAAACTAGATTATATCACAACACAACTGTGTATTGAGCTGTGAATGATTTAAGCCTCAGTGTTTTATAATTATTCTCCAAAGTAGAAAATGTTATTTTTAAATTTAAGAAAATTAGGTTTGAGAATATTGTTGGATAGAAAACAGGCCTTTTATTGCTCTTCTCAATTATTGGAACAAATATTATGTAAAATAATATAAAACATAAGAAGATAATTTAAAAATAAAANTATTTTTCATTTAAAATCTTTTTAAAGCACAAAATTGTGCTGGGTTTTTTTCCCTCCCTAGAAAATAACAAACTTTGTTGGATGAACAAAATAAATCAATGGAACATACAAAATTCTATTTCAGTTATTAAAGTTTATATCATGGGAATTAAACGAGGATTTGATATTTTCTTAAATTACAGCTTTTTATTAGAACTGCCATCAGTTTTTTCCAGCTGCTTTTGGAAATTTTAACTACAGATCTTCATTGTAGGAGGCAATAACCAGAATATTCAAAGATTCATTCATAAGCTAATAAGATTATGCTACGTAACTTCCACATTTCTCACACATCACAGAAGACATTCTGTTTCCTCAAATATCGAAGATCCAGATGCATAACATAGTTAAATGTCATCATACTGCATTTGTTTGTAATGACATCTGGAAGAATCCATTTGTTTGAAAATAAATTATGCCTGGATTGTGCAAACTTTCTGGGAAGCTACGACCTTAACTCAGATGTGCACAGTGTGATGTTCGAGTAGCACAATAAAAACCATAGATGATGAAACTACTGTGTTCTATGACAGATAGATTTTCTGCCTCAGTCAACACTGAACATTTACAGATGATTGAAAATAAAATATACAAATGAGAATTTAAAATTCATCTCTAATATTTTACAACATTTGTCTCCAATATTTTATGCCGTCAAAGACACAATTACTATGAGCAGTAGGATAGGTCTCTACCCTTGTTAGTTTTCATGCATAATAAATAAGCTTTCAATTTATAATTAATGTAAACAATGAAACTGAAAACAAGGCACCTTCCTCCAGCCAAATGTTACGACAGAATACTATAATTGCATAACATCTTGAATTCTATATCTAAAAATCGTGTGACTTTTTAGTTTCCTTTGTTATAAACACAGCCTTTTCTTAGAAATTTCCATCTATGACTCACAACATCCTTGGTCTTGTTGAAATCTCAACACAACAGTTGTTTATTTGGGGCTTGACTGTCTGCCAGCAGAGTACTAAATATATATGGTTTTTTGTTGTTTTGTTTATTAACTGATAAGCAAGATTGTTTACTATGTTAATCAGTGCATCCTTACTCCTGCCTTGAAGGCTATTTATACTGAGGCTGAATATTTCAGCTAATTGGAAGAAGTCGTGTTGGATCCATAAATCTTGCCTATAAGGTTAATTTTACTGTTGTACTTACTCTTGCTATAACCATATATCAATGGTTTAACTATCCAGTCTGAATTTGTTTAGCCTTTGCAAAGATTCCTGAGAGTTACAGAGGCATTTTGCAATACAACTTATAAGACTCCACAAAATCTAAGTAGTTGAATGAAAACTGTGTGATGATGTCTATCATTTAATGCACACTATCCCTTGCAGAAGGCAGCCATGGAGTGCAGTACCCAAGCAATGCTGTTTTGAACACTTTGCAGCTAATAAAAAACAATCTCAGAACACTGAATGTAGAAGAAAAATATTGTTATTATTACAATACTAATACGTTTCCTTAAACGAAAATAAAAGGGCTGGTAGTTTCAAGAGAGTTGTTTAGTTTTTTCATGATCANACAAATATTATGTAAAATAATATAAAACATAAGAAGATAATTTAAAAATAAAAGAGTAAAATCCAGATTTTGAAGCCAAGCATGGATGACAACAGCAGCAGTGCTTGAAAAAGAAATGTTCATTATCTTTTGTCTTTAACTGGACATAGTATAGAAGAAATATGAAGTGGCCTTTAAACAGAGAGATCTGAAGATATTTTCCCCCTCCACACACACACCTTCCATTTGAAACAATGCCTCTGTGAGGATTTTTCATATAGTCTTCACCAAAAATTATTAAAAGCTCATTTGTGAGT